>PVJH01015936.1:0-51947 GCA_004026705.1 Nesogale talazaci
CAGGTGGCTGGAAACCTGCTTTCTGATCTCCCTCCCTTGTGGTTCTAGTTAGCATCCGCTCGGGTTCTTGAAATATGACTCTCCCCAGGGCCACTGTGACAAGAAGTGCAACCTTACCCAGGAGCTGGCTCCTGCCCTGCCCTGCCCATGCCCCAGCCCCCAGCCTGGGCCGGCGCCCAGACCTGCGACTGAGTCCAAGTCCCTGTGCCCTTGGGCTACTCCTTTCTAAGACCTGGCGCCTTCTCTGCGCAGCAGCTCCCACCGCAAAAGCGTCCTTCTTCGGGTGTGATGCCAAGCAGATAATGCCAGGAAACGGGAGTGATTAGAAACCCAAGGACCCAGACCCCAGTCGGATTGAGATCTTCCTGGGCCCTGGAGGAGACCCGGGGTGAGGTCTATCACACTGAAGGGGCCAGGCTCTGGCCCTGTCACAGTGAGCTTCCTGGGGAAAGCAGCATGAGGAGAGGAGCCCGCTCCGGACTTGGCTGAGGTTGTGCCAGCACTTCTACAGGTTGGCAGAAGCTCACAATTGGCCACTGAAGGGCATCAGCTGTAGCGGGAGGCGCGGAGAAGGATTTGAGACCCGTCTCTGGCTCTTTAGCAAGTGCAGCACCTTGTCACGGCCGGGTAGGTCTTGAACTGCTAAACCTGAGGTCAGAGGTTCACAGTCACCAGCTGCTCGGTGCGGGATGAGACAGTGTACTTCCGCAAAGGTGCTGTCTTAGAACCCTACTCGGGTCTCTCTGAGTCAGGCTGGCAGCGGGTGGGTTTCTAAGTCCTTGAAGATAGGCCACGAGATCGAGGAAACAAGGAAGCACTTGAGTGCCCGTGTGATAATGGAATTCAGTCCAACCCCTGCTATGGAACCTAAAGAAAACCAGCATGGAAATTTCCATATCCTGGTTTGTCAGGCGTTTTCCTTTCTCATGAGTGTTTTTTTCTGAAAAGGAGACTTTTCCCAAACTGGGATTCAATCCCAGTTGCTTCCCTAAGGCCCTGGTATGTCGCTGGACTTAAGAAGTGGGAGGAGGGGGGGGTGTTCTTCCAGTGTGGGGACTTCCGAGTGCCCAACCCACCCCCCCCCCCTCTTTGTCAGGGAGAAATGTGATAGGACAATGCTGGCATGGGTCAGTTACCTGTCCTGGCCACCAGGGTTCTTGCGGACGCGATTGGGTGGGCCTCTGCTCAGGAATGGACCCACCGGGTTGACCATGGTTCCGATTGGCTTGGGAAGCCTTTCTTTCACCGGCTCTGGGGGCTTGGGTATTGTAAAAGGGCCACCACAGTACGATGCCACAAGACTCAGAGACTTGTTTTTCTACCATAGTCAGAGAGACCCCCATGCCAACATCTTGAAAGATCTCATAATCTCACCCTGACCCTTTGCATATGAGGAGTCCAATTAAGAAAAATGCTATAATCTGACCCAGGTCTCTTCTTCTGCGATGAAAGCCCGTTTCTTTGGTTGGATCCATCTATAGGAAACACCTCTCTTTTTATTTAGGGTTGCCTTGTTTATCAGTCTTCCCTACCTAGTGTTCCACCGCCTGCCACTTTCCCCCCAATAGCCTCCTTTCCCATCCTTTTCTTGACTCTGTTCTTCCACTGCATCCACTCCGGCTCTCTACCTCCTTCTTTAAAACTGAGTAGAGTTTTCTAATGCGCTCAGACTCAAGCCAGCTGAACAGTTAGCCTCATGGCTTCTACTTGTTCTACTTCTCTCCCAATGCTTTACATTCTTATTTATTCCCCCCCCCCAAAACATAAGCTCCTCACTGACCAACAATTTTAATGATTAGGATGACTCTGAAGTCATCCACCACCCTCCAAGATGCTCGTCTTTCCACAACAGTTACTACCAGGTCTCACATCAGAAACAGAAGGGGAGTGTGTGTGTGTGTGTGTGTGTGTGTGTGTGTGTGTGTGTGAAGGCTTCGTCTACATGAAGCACCCTTGATGGGGACGCCGGCCTATCGTCATAATATCCATCCACATTAATTCATGAGAATGTGATTTGTGAGAGAAAACCTTACCTGTGATTACACCCATGTTTGCTTGGGGTAGATCTGTGTGTATACCTGCCTGCCTTGTTTCCAGATTGGTAGCCTTGCTGTATTTGCAGCAACTGAAATGAAATGGGTAGCTTTTTTAAATTTCCAGGGCTATTGTTTTTCTTGCTGCGATGACCTTCAGGGTGTCTCTTTCTCCCATGAAGTACCCAAAAGGTCAGTTGGTGACTTGGCTAAGTCTCACCTGTCAGCTCCCGCGGGCCTTCAACAAGCCTGGCATCAGGCTCACTTGATGGGAACACAGAGCACGTTAAAGTTCATCTTCCACAGAACTCCTCCCATCCAGCACCATCTTTCCTCACCGGGGCTACTCTCCATAACACCTTTGAATACCATGCCTTTCCATTTTCATGGGTGCAGCTGATATGACTTTGTTCCAGGTCACAACTTGGATTTGCAGCCAAAATGCTGTCAGAACAGACAGCAGCCCTGGGGGCTGGATGGGAGTCCATGAATGTCCAGCTGGATGGAGGCGAGCCCGGGATGGACAGGAGAAGGCAGGAAGAGGGGCTGTGGAGAACAGCTGGCGGGCCACGAGACCACTTGTGCTGTGAACTTGAAGAGGAGCCACCGTCTCTGCAGGAGAAGGGTGAGTCCCACCACGGAGCCTCCTAATCTCTGAATAAGGAATAGAGTTCGAAGTCCCCACATGACCGTGGAGCAGACAGTGTAACCAAGACCAGGACTACCAGTTCTTCCTGACCCTGGTCCCAGGATTCTGTAAGTCTTCATGCAGCATCAGGCCAAACATTTGCTCCCTCCGTATGAGGCACAGGTTAGCAGACCCTGACTGTGGGAGATGGGGACGTGCCGGGCAACACAGATTACCATTGGAGAACACACTTTATTAAATGAACATTCTATCCAGATACTAGACAGTCAGACCTTCAGTGGGATGGCATCAAAGTTCTCCTCAAAGCCGCCCAACACCCTTTCAGAATGGCCGGAGTGAAAACCTCTTGCTCTAGCCAAAAAAATTCAAATCCCCCCCCCCCCCCCAAAAAAAAAAAAGGGCTGAGCCCCAGTGGCATAGTGGTGGTGCCCAGGACTGCAGCCCACTGGGATGGAGGCTCAAATCCAGCAGCAGCTCTGCAGGAGCAAGGCTGGGCCTCCTACTCCCACCACCAGAGGGCAATGATGCCAAAAACTAAAAAAAAAATTCAAATCCCTTGTGAGAAATGAGACGGTCTAGAGAATGGCCCTTCCTGGGGAATTTCTTAAAGCCCCCCTTGTATTTACCTTCACCCGTCTGCTCAGCGGAACCCCCACGCCCCTCTTTTAAAAAGCCCGGGGTCCTTGCTCACAGGAAAGAATGGCTCCCTAACAGTTCTTTTTTCCTTTACCAGCTCAGGCAGCTCCGTGGGTCCCTGCCATTCCCCAGGAGGGGAGCCCCGGAGACTGGGAAGTGGCCGCCGCCCTGCTGGCAGCCGGATCGCAGGTTGGCTGTGCTTCCATTGGCCTCTCGCAGGGCCTCATCTCCACCACCTGTCTAGACCTTTAGAATCGTCCTACATGTCTTTGTTACCTCACATGATCACCCATGGTGCGCGCAGCTAGTAACCGAGCAGATTCTTGACCTGTCTTGGGCAAAGTGACCTGGGGGGGGGGGGTGGGGGGGAGCAGTTGGGGAGCGGGGACTGGAAGAGGCAGTTCCTGGGAGATCAGTGTGTCTGAATGGGCAGCGGTGCCACCCACAGGCCATTTCCAGAGCAGTGCATTCCTTTAAGAAAGCAATCTGGAAGGATTATCAAGAGGGACTTGAAAGTGGCTTGACCGAGTCTTTGAGAAGGAGTGGGTCCGATGGTGGAGCATGGGCAGCGGAGAGGAAAGACAGCTTATGAAGCGGGGCAGGCAGGAAATGGCTTTAGATTCAGGAGGCACTAGGAGCGCTGTGGAAAGATGGTCATAAGAGCTACGCTCTCGGAGTACTTGAGTGCTTTCCATGTAGTTTCCTTTCACCCTGAGACCGTGCTCGGTTCTCCCCCCTTTTACAGAGGAGAAAACTGGGCCAGGGAGAGCTGAAGGCACTGGCATAGTCAGACTGCTCCTGTAGGGAGGGGTCGCGCAGCTCCTGAATCTGGCTTCCTACATAAAGGGGGGAAATTTTTTTTCTCTAGATCATTTTTTGCTGACAGAAAGGGGAAGGTCACATGGAGGAAAGGTGGAGATGGTTCCGACTTGCCGCAGCAGACAGTGAGGTGCCTGAGAGAAGACTGGGCAGACGCTGTGAGCCACCCAGGGGAGCTAGGAGCTAGACGAGCCTCTGAGTGTGCATGGCCTCCCCCCACAGGAAACTCCTCCACAGACATCCCTTTCCCTCACTCCCTGAAGGTCTGCTTCCATCCCCTCATCATTTCCCCTTTCCCAGAACTATGTGCCCTACGCAGGGACCTCTGGGTCGTTAACTCCCTTCCTCCATCCCTTTCCTGCCCTCTCCCTCCATGACCTCAGCCTTGCATCCTGAGGTCACATGTTCCTCAGGGAACAGCTGCTGACACAGGATGCCACATTTTGTTTCAGGGCCTGGTGACCATTAAGGATGTGTCGCTGTGCTTCTCTCAGGAGGAGTGGCGGAGCCTGGACCCCTCTCAGACAGACTTTTATGGAGAATATGTCATGCAGGAGAACTGTGGGATAGTGGTTTCTCTGAGTAAGCATGACCTTCCCCAGCCACTAAAAGCTTGTACTCTGGGAGGACGGAGCCATTGCTCCAGGGCCGGTGGATGGTGTCTGTCTAGGGTTCTTTCCTTGGCAGGGAGTCTAGGCCCACATCAGAGAAAGAGCATGGGGGCAAATCCAAAAAGTATGGCAGTGAGGAGTCTTTAAAAAAAAAAAATCAACTGCAAAATAATTCTGAGTTGTGGAGGGGGAAAACCCCTTAGACTATTCTTGTTTGGGAATTGGGTGGCTCTTACAAAGCAGATAGACAGATATCTGAGAGATGGAACTGAGTCCTTGAAAACGCAAGAACTCTCTAGGGGGAGATGGAAGTGCCAGGGGGTGGAGAGGGCAGCTAGTGAAGTAAATGAAGTGATGACCAGAAAGGAAGGTTGGGCTGGAAGGATTTGAATGGGAGAGGACAGAGGACAGAATCTCTGGGGTGAGAACTGTGATTTTCTAGGAGGGAAATAGACTTTTGTGACATAGGGCTGGGGGTGGGAGGGGAGTGGGGGAAGTAGGAGAAAGGGTTAACAAAAAGAAGGTCTATAGTTGATCCTCTCTTATCTAGAGTCTTAAGGAATATGCTAGGAAACAGCCTCCCCCACCCCTTTTCTCCCCCCAGATCTATCGAATTGTCTTTGAACTAATTGCCATCTCTGTTTTCCTTTCCCCTGGACAGGATTTCCAATCCCCAAACTGGATATGCTTTCTCAACTGGAAAGCGGGGAAGAGCAATGGGTCCCAGACCCCCAGGACCTGGAGGACAGGGACGTCCTGAGGGTCACGTACACAGGTGAGCACCTGGAATAAAGTTCTGGCCACTGCCTTGACACCTCTCGAGAGCTATCAATCCGTGTGCCCCCAGGAGAAAGCCTTCTGCCAGGCCTTCTCCTCCAGGGAAGAGTTACAGTCCTGCCATCCCACACGAGCTCCTGGTTCAGGGAATCCCTCGTCAGTCTGGGAGAGTGAGAGAGCTGAAAGTTTTAGAAATCTTTTTTTTCTCAAAAGCAAGGTGGTATAATAGAACAGTTTAGAGTCTGGTGCCAGACTTTGTGGATTTGAATCCTACCCCAGAGCTGTAGGACTTTGGAAAGGTCATTGACCTCTCTCTTGTTTATTTGCAAATTATTTTAGGAATTAAGTGTATTAGCATAGGGGAACAATAGAGTGGTTTTAAAAAACCCCACTTCATCGCCACCACGTCAATTCCAACTCATAGCGACCCTGTGGGGCAGAGAACTGTCTGCAAGGGTTTCCAGAGGCTGCAGATCTTTACAGGACAGAAACCTCATCTTTGTCCTGAGGAGCCACGGGAGGTTTCGTACTGCTGACCTTGCCGTCAGAGGCACAGTGCATAACCCTCTGTGCTACCAGAGCCCCATCACAGCACAGCGCCAGGTACAGAGGCTGCTTTAAGTAAATGTTGGTGGTTTAACTGTACCCACCCTGGTGAAATTCCTTCCTGAGCGTCGCTAGTGTTTTTGACACGTGGCTACAGCCTGTTCCTTTCACACTTTTCATGGCTCAGGCAGGTGATTAGTAGAAATCCCTAAAATAGCAGACACCATTGACCAAGCTCAGACCATTGCAGCAAGTACAGGCACATCTTAAACACGCGTTCACTGCTGGAGCACTACAGGCCAGGGAGTCATCACACAAGTTCTTTAGCGCCCCGATGCAGATAAACTTCATGTCTAGACTCCACTGGAGTGCACTGCTTGTACGGTAGCATCCCGAGAAGGTTGGCAATGTTGTGAGAATTGCCGACACAGACGCAAAGTGAACCTAAGCTGTTGGGGGCAGGGGGAGGGGATGGCCTCAACAGACTTAGCTCCATGCACCATTACCACAGACCTTCAATTTGTGGAAGAAAAAAAGGGAGAGGGAATCTAATAGCTGGAAAGCATAATAAAAAAGATAATGCCTGTTTATCTGATAACTATGCTACTTATCTGATGGCAACCTTGAGAGAGAACTGTTGTTGTTTTCATTTTACAGAAGAAGAAATGGGAGCTTAGGAAAGTGGGAGGGCTGTGAGCCAAGCTCAAGGAATGCCCCTCCCAATCTGAGGCTTTTATCCTGTGCTCCGATTGCACACTCTGGTGCATTAGAATCTGTTCTCTTGGCCCTTGTGAGGTGCGGCTTGGCCCTGGCAGTCCGCATGTAAGCGCATCTGTGGCCTGGGCCCTGGAGTTTCTCTGGTGACACCCTGACCACCCCCCCCCACCCCACCCCACCCCGTCGGGGTTGGTATGTTCCCTTCTCCCCAGGAGATGGCAGTGAGCACGAGGGGGATACCCCTGAACTAGAAGCAGAACCTCCCAGAATGTTATCCAGTGGGTCTGAAGATACCGTTCTCTGGCGTCCCGAACGGGATGAGAGCTGGGATCCCATGACCAGGAGCTCCCGAGGAATGTTCCTGGGCCCACCTTCTCTCCAAGAAGAGCGTTTCCCCCGCCTTCTGTGTAACACAGAGATGGAGTCCCTTCTCAGGCCCCACACCTGCCCGCAGTGTGGGAAACAGTTTGTGTGGGGCTCCCACCTGGCCAGGCACCAGCAGACCCACACCGGGGAAAGGCCCTACAGCTGCCTCAAGTGCGAGAAGAGCTTTGGCCGAAGACATCACCTGATCCGGCACCAGAAAACCCACCTGCACGACAAGCCCAGCAGGTGCACTGAGTGTGGAAAGAATTTCCGATGCAACTCACATCTGGCCAGCCACCAGAGAGTGCACTTGGAAGGCAGATCCTGCAGCGCCCCCGAGGCGGGGGAGGGCCCTGGTGCCAGGAGACGGCAGCGCACTCCCCCGGTGCCCAAAAGCCACGTGTGCACCGAGTGTGGGAAGAGCTTTGGGCGCAGGCACCACCTGGTGAGACACTGGCTGACCCACACTGGAGAGAAGCCCTTCCAGTGCCCTCACTGTGAGAAGAGTTTCGGCCGCAAGCATCACCTGGACAGGCACCTGCTGACCCACCAAGGACACAACCCCCGGAGCAGCTGGGACAGAGGGACGCCTGTCTTTTGAAATCCATGTCTCTGCAGCTGTGGTCTGACCCATCAGCCGGTGCTATCAGGAGCCTCTCCCAGGGCCGCCCCCTCTCCTGTGCCCCCATGGCGGGGACTCTGAGCCCTGGCCCTCTCTCTGGAAAGATGAGGTTCCACTCTTGGGCAGCATATCTCTCACCAGTTCTGTGAGACACCACCCCCCACAACAGGGTTCAATGGACAAAAACGTTTGGGAACCAGTGCATACGACGCAGGTTAATATTTAGCCCGAGTCTGTTTTCAAGGGTGCAGCACTGGCAGCCATTTGTAGCTGAGGCTCGTTTTGATTGGTTGGAGCCTTAGCCCTACCAGCTGTTCAGTATCCCTCTGTGTATGACGGTTTTGTTTGCTCTTGCTTCCACACCTCATGCACATACATTAGCACAATATGCTACTGGCGTGCTAAAGGCCATGAAACCGTTCTAATAGTGCAAACCACGAAGCCTCTCTGAATGCAGTGTTCCCTAAATGATTTCGACCTCAGAACTCAATTTCACATCCCACGGACCTGGTAACTCCAAACAACACCCTCTAGTGAACCCTAGATGAGAGAGTGATGAGGAAATAGGAGAGAAAAGAGACACTGAACAGATGCCCAGAGTCACACTTTGCTTCACCAGATGAAAGCCAGGGGCCAGGCCTCCTGGATGTGGGGGTTAGTCACCTTCACCCCCATGGTCCGTACAGACCTCCACTCTTCACACTGTCACCTGCTGAAAACCAGATAAACCTCTCCACCCCCTTGTTACTCCCTTCACCCCGCACATCCGTATATCCAGCTGAGAGATCGCACTGCAGTGGAAAGAGGTGAAACTTCCACACCCAGGTGACCCACCCGGAAGAAATACCAATGTTATCCCCTTGAACAGAACCCCCACCCCTTCGTGTTTTTGTGTCTGTGTGTTCCAGTGTGCAGGGTATTTGAAGAGCGCATGCCAAGTGCAAACTGTACAAGCTAGATTTTCTGGGGGCTGTGCTGTGGGGCTGAGGGAAGCGTGGGGTTTTCCGTTGGTTTTGTTTCAGGATAGGAATTTCTCTGCTTGTCTAAGGGAGCCCAAGTGGATAGGGCTAAGTCATGGATTAAGTTACCCACCATCGTGGAGATCAAGACATAACTCTGGTTTCCTATATGTGGTTCTGAGTCTCTAGTCCACAGATGTTTGGGACTGAGAGGAGAGAGATTCTCAGTGAAGTGAACTGTGTCTTATTGATGTCCAGCAGGCTTTGTGTGGAGTGGGCTGTTGCGTGTTCAGTGCTGGGCAGGTAGGCCAGGGTTGATGGTGCTTGCAAATTGCTGTCAGGACTCTTGTTTGACTTCAATTGCCTAGTCAAATGGGTGGAATTGTAGATCCTTTGTTCCCCGAAACAGAACTTTGGGGGAAATGGCTGTGGCTTAGCTTCTCAATTGGTTTTTCCTGCCAATTCTGGAAAGACTGATTCCAGGATTCACAAAGGTATTCTAGTATCTGTTAGTTGACAAGTCAGTCATTGTTTCTCTCTGTTGATGATTGTGTCACTACCAGTCTTCTAACTTAAAATGAACCTTGTGCGTAAGAGCGGTTTGTGGTCAGGGAGGGAAAGAACTAAGGGGTGGAAAGTGGGAGATTTTCTCTTTAATGCTTAGATTCTGGTGTTCCCCTACAGCGTTTACTTCTCAATCAAAATCGGTGGAATTAGTGAAAGAGAGAGGAAGGGAGTTGCAACCATCTCTTTTCATGACTGTCCCATGCCCCATCTGAGTAGGAAAACCTGGGTAAATTTCAGGGCCTCCGAGTCCGGAGCTCAGCCGAAGCTGGAAATAGTCCCTTGACTGGCTAGACTCCACGGAGTGGATGGCATGTCATCAGCCCCGCCTCCGCCCCCAGACACTGCTCAGAACACTCCCCTTTCTTGGCCTCGGATGTTCTTTGCATGTGTTCATATAAATAGAGCAAAATGATCAGCAGGCCACGGAGACAGGAGTATTTTTAGGATAGGTGTTAGGAGATGCCCAGGAAGCAGTGAGGCGTTGGGTTCCCACAGTAAAGGTGAGCCATACCGCTTCCTTGACCCTCCTGCCACCTCGCCTCCATCCTAACACACAAGATTCAGGGCCTGTTTGAAGGTCATGGCTACTTTAAAAATCTGAAGAAACCTGCTTTCAAGGAAAAAATGAACAAAAATATCTCCCTCTGTTTTGCATTTAGCTAGTTCCGAGCCCACCCAAGGAATTGCTGAACCAGATCCAAAGAAATGTTACCCTGACCTACGATGGTCATTCCCTTGTTAGCCTCAAGAATGACAGGGGTCCAGATCACTCAATAATAGATCAGAAGGTGAAGATAGGGTACGGTCCTCACTGCCTGGAAGGATATTGCTTACACTCCACCCTGTACTTTAAAAAGATCTAACACGTTAAGAAATACCGCTTGTCACCAGTCTTGGTTCAGGACTTAGGGAAGGTGGCATTCCTTACTACCAAAGAGAACTCCGTGGAGTTCTTCTGGAGCAGAGGCATGACATCGTTCCCCTCAGTCACCTCCTGCTGTTAGCCTCCAGCCTTATATCTGCCCCAGGAATGGTGAGGATGAAAAAGCAAGGCCCCCCAGACAATAGGTGCAGTCAGAACACCCAACCGAAAGGACTCATGGAGTCCAAGCACCTTCTGCTGAAGGGGCAACTCTTCTGGTCATTTCTGGGGTACCAGTCTCTTCTCTACCTCGGTCCAACACCACCTCCCCTTGAACAACAAAAAATAATAATAATAAGCAACAGCCATCAGATGAGTGAATAGATTTGAGTGATTTCTCACCCTCCCCCCAACTGGGAAATCAGCCTCAAACTTGCATCTTACAACTCCCACTGCCACGTTTTCTCTACGCTTTTCAATAAAAAGATTTTTAAGTGTCTCTGTGTTCTCTCTGGCGCAAATCGAAATCCAGAAAGTCCCCTGTCCTCGGGGATACCTTTGCTCTTGTCAGTGCCCAACTGCCCTTTCCTCCAGGCCCCAGTTCATCCGAATTCCACCAGGATGTCATTGCTCAGTTTCAGGAACATTGGTTAGGAAATGCAAATTCCATTTTGAAGTGGTGCTCCGTCACCTTTCTCGCATGGAGAAGGGCAGGAGATCGTCGCACCTGCTCCAGGTTTATCCTCTGCAACCCCCTAAGCCTGTTCCTCAGTTCTCACCCCTTTCCAATCCCCAGTCTTTCCCAACCTTTCCAGCAGTGAAAGGACTGGGAGCAGTCACTAATTTCAGGAACCAAGTTCTCTTGGTTGATAGGGGCTGGGAATGTCTAAAATGGGCTCTGAGACTTTGAGTCCAGAAACCTAGAAGAAGAGAAAAGGGCAGATGCTCCCGCCCACAGCCCAAGAAGGAAGTGTACCCCTGAGAAACTAGACCCCCGTTGCTAGTTATCTGGTTATTGCCAGACCTGAGTTCTACCTCTTTGGCAGAGGTGGTGACCAGTCAACAGGCACAAAGTCAAGTTAGCTGTGTCCACACTTTGTAACCTTACAACTGTATTGGGGATCAATAAGGGACCGTGTGGGGCATTTCTAATCGTGATAGGCACGGTGGAAGTTCCTAGGGGGCACAAACAGTTAAGCTGTTAACTACCAGCCAAAAGCCTGGAGGTTTGAATCCACCCACAGGTGCTCAAAATACGGACCTGGCCATCTGTCAATCGTAAGGAGGCCGGGAGGTGTGCAAGACTTAAAGGCAATAAAGGTACATACTGTTACGCAACAGCGGTGAAAACAGCAAATGGAGGACAAAGTTCCGTCTACTTAGACAACCAAACCCCTTGAGGGAAAGTCACTGGGCTTGAATGATCAAGACCACAACCTCCTGGGACACTAAGGTCAGTTGGCATAACAGTGACCAAAGAATGTACTCTCCGTCCTACTTTGGTGAGTACCAACCAGAGCCTTGAGGGCAACAGATGGTCTCTCCCCATCCAAAGGAAATCAGACCGATGGAAATCTAAGGATGAACAGAAGCGTTGGTCTGAGTGGTTATGAGAGGAGGAACATGAAAAGTGAAACTGACTTAAATTCTTTGGACACACAAGCTGGTTTGGGGAGAGAGGAGGAACTGAATACTAAGACCAGACTTACTGGAATAGATCGAGACCAGTGGAACATACCAAGACCATGTAGCCCTGCATGTCCCTGCATGTCCGGAGCTGACCTCACCCTCATGGGAGAATAGTCAGAAGTTGGAGATGAAAGGGCAGCATGGACCACGGACACATTCAGAGGGTTGGAAATGAGAAGGGATGGAGGCAGGCAACACGAAGCAGTAACGATAAGCTGCGCTGGTACACAGTGGGTGCGCTGAAGCCACACGTGTATGGAGTGTTGGATGGAGTCCTGTGATAGGTTCTGTAACTTGTCATCTAGGTCCCATTACAAAGCCAAATAAATAAAACCCCTTTGGGGCAGTTCTACTCTGCACACCTGGAGTCGTCCTGAGTTGGGACTAACAATAGCATCGTCATGGTCGGGAGCCCCAGGGAGGCACAAACGTTCCACTCAGAGAGGTTGGCAGTTTGGTTCCATGCCGAGGAACCTCAGAAGAAAAGGACTGGAGTCCACTTCTGAAAGACCACAGCCAAGACCCTCGTTCACCTTGCAGAAACCATAATGAGCTTCGTAGACATTCCTTAGCTAACATTCCTTGTCGGGTAACCCATAGGGCTAACCCACAGTAGCCCTTGGTTCAGAGGGAACCAAGTCAGACTGTAGGCAGAATTTCTCGGGGCTTGGGGCAACAAACAATACCGGAAGCAACAATGAAAACCCTACGGAGAGCCTGCCGTGGGCCAAAGGTGGCTGGAAGGCGACAGGTTTGAGGTGCGTGGGGTGGAGGACAAGGTCAAAGGCCTGTCGGAGTGCTCCGAGGGGACGGGACAGCCAGGCTCATCTCGAAACGAGATGGCACGCACCGGTGAGAATCGAAGCCAGCCCGTTTACCAGGTAGAGGTGGCAGCCTCTTCACCACAGCGTCAACATCAAAAACGCATTCTCTTTACCCAAAGTCGTGAGAGGAAAAAGGGCACCGCTCCGTGTCCGCCCAGAACAGAGCCCATGGGCTGCAGAGCTGTCGTGCCCCCGCAGTTCAGAGCTAGGCGCGACTGTTGTGTTCAATTCCAGCTGCAGGGAGGACGGTCTCCCAAGACGCCCATGAGGGGAGAACGCAACTGACCGTCGAAAACCCACCACCAGTGTAAACTGTGCAAGGTCAAACGGTGTTGTGGGAGGGGTATTTAAAAACCGTTGTAGGGGTTACGCCACTCTTACCTCTCCTTTTCCCTGTCACTGCTGCCATTTGTCCAAAAGGCGGCGCGCTTCCTCCACTCTGAGCATCCCCTCTCCCAATTTGCCGTCTACAAGCAAACTGGCTGTCACCGCCGACTCATCGCCCGTCCGCTGACTTCCAGGACTATACCTGTGTAGGGAGTAGAATTTCCAGGCAGTCTTCCCAAAGAGCAGCTGGTGGCTTCAAACTGTCGACTTTGCGGTTTGCAACACAACTGTGACCACTCCACTGTTAGGATTCATGTCATGTTATTAGGGTGTTTCCCTTTGTCAATTTAGATGTCGGCTTCCTGCAGGTAGCAGGTAGCTTTCAAAGTCCCAGAACTTCTTCATCCAAGGTTTGTTAGCTACAAGAGCTCCTGAAAATGCCTCCGTAGTACAGGCAACTGTTTTGTGCCTGTGTGTCCAGGGTGACTGTGCCAGGGGGTGGGGGAGGTGGGGGTTTGCATCCAGCATAAATATGACCTCTGCTCCAGAGAAGTCTTTAGCCGGCTAATGCACCTTCTGCAGGAAGTTCTGTTACTGTGGCGCCCACCTTCGATCCAACCCAGCACTGGGCTCCTGGCCAGTGTTGTTGCCCCATGTCTGAGGAAATTCTGCCTACTGTCTGACTCGGTTCCCTCTGAACTACTGTGGGTTAGCCCTATGGGTTACCCAAAGAGTGTTAGCAAGGAATCTCTACAAAGCGCATTACGGTCTCTGCTAGGTGAACTGTGGTCTCGGCTGTGTCACTGACTTCCCTCTCGGTTCCATCTCCTCCTCCAAGCTTCCCTCATTCCACACTTTTCTCCCCTAATAAAAAAGGCTAAGACCAAGTAAAAGATGCCAAGCAGCTCTGTTAACTATTAAAGAACCACAGATAACCTTCTTCCTCAGGTCGACCCCACCCTGTCTGTGAGCTCACGTCAAAACCCTGCCTGGAAACTCCACTGGTGGGTCCGAGCTCTCCCTCCTCTGGCCCTGCTGCAACTGGCTGGACACTGGATGCCCACAGACGTCATTCTCCAGCCCCCTGCAGGCTAGCCCGATGCTGCCTGTGATCTGCTCCCCCGGAGCACAAAGGAGTTATGCAATCCAGGTGCCTGAGGTGCAAATTTTAGAGATGAACTCAATCCCACAGTCGTGCAAGGGAAGACCCATTGGGAGCCCCTCAGAGTTGCAGCCCAGTCTGGAAGTCAAGGTGACATGATGGAGTCCCTGTGCCGCTTTCGTTATGCACCGACCGATGGTCCAGGCTTCTTCTGTCTTCATTGTTGCTGCTGTCACTTCTGACAGTGACTTAAAGTGGGACACTTTTGACAAGTCTGATCTTTAACCCAAAGAAACACGTGAACAGCGAGGGGGGTGGTTTGGGGAAAGGGGGAGGAGAACCACAGCTGTGATTGTTCACGGGGCGCCCGACCTCCCAGCCAGCTCCAGAGAGCTCTGGAAATGCCTCCATCTTCTCTTTGCCTTCCTGCCCATGTCTTTGCCAACTTCACCCAAACCCACCTCATAGCCCACCCCACCCCCATCTTCAATGCTGTCTTCCAAATCCCTTGATTTTTTACAAAGCTCTTTCCCCACATGATGCATTTTGCTGCTGCTTAATGCTTCTGAGGGTGTGCGAGGACAAACTAAAGCCTCACTGTCACGGAGTCAACGACACCTCAGATTCTCTCCCCCGCCCCCACCGATGACACCTCAGAGTCTGTCCCCCCCCCCCCCCCCACCGATAGTGTCAGGTAGAACTGCCCCTGTGAGTTTCGGAGACTGACTGAGTACAGAGGAACTGCGGGTTTCAAACTGCAGCTCTTGTGGATGGCGGCCCAAAGCTTATCCACTATGCCTCCGTCTCCCCACTTACTCTCTATATATTGCTGGACTTTTTTAAAGCAAAACGCCGAGATAATATCTAGCTGTCTAGATCTCCTTATAGTCCTGATATATACCCTATAATTTTTCATGATTCCCTTTCTCAGAAGTTAGCACTTCCCCAACTGCTCTTTCCTGATGGTTGACCTCTGTCAAATAAAGTAGATGTCACAATGCTTGAGCTCTCTGGCCCAGCCCCTCAGCATTTTACTGCCAACCCAAACCACTTAAAGCGATGCCAACCCACTCGCAAGGTTTCCTAGAGAAGACAGGCTCAGGGATCATTCCGTTAAGGCTAGAGTCTCGGGACTCAGTCTAGAATGCTGATTTCACAAGCACTGATCCGGTAGCCAAGTTTTCAGCGACCACACATTACCACCCCATTCACAAGTAATGTGTACCTATATTTAGCACACAATCGTGGCCAACCTGTGCTAGACACTTTCACACACCAGCTCAATTTCGGGCAAAAACTGAAAACTCATTCCAATGAACTTTGAGAGAAGGGATTTCCTTAAAAGGAATTTCAAGTGCGAACGTTTTTAGCCAATGAGGCCAGTCTTCTCTTCTCTTGCCCCCTTGATGCCCCTACCCCTCCCTTATTATCTTCCCTCCCCAAAACTCAATAATGTAACACTTCTGTCTGATCCGGGGAAGTTCCTGGTTCTCTTCCTTCCCTCTGAAAAGCACAGGCCTAGTCCTGCAGCAGCAGGTTCAGCCCCATTCCCTGGTTCACCTCAAACACCCTCTGTACAAACCAAACCCAAACACCACCCTTTTTAACTCCCCTGAGCTTCAAAACGGAGGCAGACACAACGTGATGGAAAGATCTTGTAAATAGTTTGTCCCATCGCAGTGGTATGGGAGCTGCCGCCCTTGGGGTCAAGGCCCAAGGGAGGGGGGGGGGGGCAGAGGGAAGCAGTCCCCTACCCTAAGGTAGACCCCACTGCAGGTTTGGGGGCAGTAGGCATCATCATTTGGGCAGCCTTTACGATCTGGGCCTTAGCCACCCCAATGGAGGTGAGGTTGGTTTTGAGCTGGCTTGGCTTCAGCCTGATCCTTTTCAACCACACCTCCTGCTGCTTCTTCAGGGGCTGTGTGCTGGGTCTCCTGTCCCCTCGCGTGTCTGCCTTGTGCGCTTCCTTCCTGGTCCGCGGTTTGCCCTTGGCCTTCACCTTGGGTCTCACCCCCACCTTGACCTTGCGGCGCGCCGGGTTCGGGCCTTTTGACTTCAGCTTCTTCTTCGCTTTCGCGTGGCGCCTCCACACCTGCCGGGCCTTCTTGGCTGCTTTGCGAATCCTGGGGCGCCTCTGGCTGACCCGGGAAGCCGCCGAGACCCTCCGCAGATACTTGCCTGCTTCCAACCTCCGGCGAACAGGCTTCTTCTTTTCTTTGAGAACCTTCCAGACCCTGAAGCAGCCCGTGGCGTCCCCGCCGCTGACCCGAAGGAGCGTGCCCTTCCCGGGGCGGCCCCGCTTGCTGCGCACCTCGTACCCGGCGTGGCTCAGCTCCCTCCGCAGGGCGGGCAGGGTCAGCCTCTTGTGCGCACAGAGGGCTCGGAGCAGCAGCTGGGACACCTGGAGTACGGAGTACACGCCCCGCGGCGCCGCTGCAGTTCCCAGGAGCATCCTTTCCAAGGGCGGCAGGACTTTCACTTGAGCGCCCAGGGATGCGCCCTCTGGCTCCGCCAGCACCACAGCCTCCTTCATGCCCTGAGGCCCCTCCTCTGCGGGGCCAAGGGCCTTGGGTCCAGCGGCATCTGGGCTGAGGACGCTGGGCCACGTCACAAAGCCTGGGAGTGTTTCTAAGGGGCTGCCTGCTTTCCTCCAGGTAGGGGCCGTTCTCATTTTTAATAACCAATCAGACCACCACGTCCTTCTTGGCAAACGCCAGGACATCTTAGGTGCTTGTGGTCCGCCCCTCCCTCAAGCACCCACCAGCAATGAACAGGAGCCCTGAGGCGCAGCGGAGTGGGGCTGGGAAGATCACCGTTCTTTGTCACCTCTGGGGGCTGTCACGCCTAGGAAACTGTCACAATAGACAGACGTTAGGGTCACTAACAGCAAACAAATGCTCAGTATCCTGACCTCCTCCGCTTTCTGAAGCCCCCCTTTTTCCTGGGGGACCCTGCATAACCATCCTACCCACAATTCCATAAGGCGAAAGAGGCTACTCCCAACGACATGGACACCACCAGTAAGGTGATGCCTGTAAAATCTGTGTTCATGGATGGGCCACACCTCCGTTGGGAACCACACATGTAGATTAGGTCGTTCCAGGGTTCTGTAGGCCTGCCTCCGTGGACCTTACTCAGAACATATGTTCTGCAAAGAAGTATCTCTCTGCCCCGGACAAGAATCCCTGCACCTGGGAAGCGGCTGATCCGGTTTGACCTTACCCTGGTACAGCGAAGAATCTTCCGCACACAGAATCTCGGACCGATCTCAAGGATCAACAGATAACAACACCTCCCACCCCCTCCCAGAGGAATGAACAAGAGTCTTCTGCTTGCCACAAAGATGAACTAAGGCCAAGCCAGAGAGAAGGGAAAAGAGAAGTTTATTCTGTACTCCCGGGCGAGATTCAGGGGCTTCAGCAAGGAGTCAGTAGCACAGAACTAGCGGCCCAGGAGGGAAGGGAGAGCAGAGAATAGAGAGACTGGAGTCATGAGCTCGCAGCATCGGTTCATTGGCCCTCAGTGGGGGCCGAGAAGTCGCACCTGTGTTGGAGAGCAAGCTTTTAAGCTGCTCAGGAGAGTAAGCAAGGAGGAAGACGACAGGAGCTGCCACTGCAGGGGCTCAAGCTGTCTTCAGCCATGAAATTCCGAGGTAGACTGGTGTCTTGATCGGGTTGCCTGATACTGAGGAGATGGCTCCTTGTCCTGGAGCCCTTTTGAAGCTAGCTGGCTCGTGGGTTAAGTTGCAGGTCAGGCTGTTCCTAATGCCCCCGGACCAGTGCCCAACCCAACAAACAGAAATGTGGGTGAAGGGAGACAGTGGGCAGTGTAAGATATGAAAACAATAAAAATTTATCATAATTTATCAAGGATTCGTGGGGTGGGGGCTGATACCAAGGACTTAAGTAGAAAGAGTATTTTGAAAAAGATGATGGCAACATATATACAAATGGGCTTGCTACAATTGATGTACAGATTTTTATGTGAACTATAATGGTCCCCAATAAAATGGTTTATTTTTTAAAAAATGAATGAAAGCAAATTTTAGAAAAGCAAGAAGTTAGTTCTTTGAAAGGACTAATAACAATTGGGAAAACACTTTAACAAAGATAAAGAGGAAGCTATAATAAGAAATGAAATGAGTGATGTCACAAGAGAGTTGATAGAAATTTTAAAAGATAATAACAGAATACGAGTATGGAGAGCTGTCCTCCAACACATTTGAAGTCCTAGAAGAAATGCACAAATGTATAGAGACACTATTACCTGAAACCTTGAAATGTTCTTTTTCGCGATGGATGCAAAGTGATCTCACTTAAATTTGTCATTCTTAGTAAACCCTATGATTTACTGACTGACAATGGCCAGCACCAGTCTGTTTCAGTTCAGTAATGCCCAGAATATTGATTTTTAAGATAAAATGTTTTACTCAGTTATGATTTCCTTTTTAATGTAATTCCCAGATCACACATCAGATAGTTCAATCGTATTGAAGAATTGTGCAACCATCATCATGATCAATCTTAGAATATTTTCTTTATTGCACTCACATTTATTCCCAGTGCCCCCATCACCTCCCCTGACATAACCCTAAGAAACTATTCATTCAATTACTGTTTCTGAAGAATTTATCTGAGGTTCAAAGCAAAATGACAACTGAATCGGGTACATGTGAGAACTCTGCAGAGACCAGAAAGGCCACGGAGAGGAATATTCTACACTTCTAGACCATATGATTCTCAACGTAAAGTTAATTAGGCACAAAATTATTCACATAAAAGAGCAGTGGTGTCTGCTGGTAGACTCCCTTTGGTCATCAGCAACTCAGCATGGGCTGGCTGAGCACAGATTCCCAAATTTCTAGACCGCCTTTTCCTGGTCCAGGAGTGGACCAGGTGGAGAGGCTGAGCTCGGGGACATGACTGTATGGGACCTGACTGGGCTGACAAAAGCACAAATAGGCGTGGCTCTCAGCCCAAGCCAAGGGAGCTTTGATCTGATACCCTGAAGCCCCAACTCTTCAACAGAAGGGATAGCACCGCCTGCCCGAGCCCTGAAGGGAGAACTCCACAGGGTGCCTTGGAGCTGGCAGAAACAGTGAATAGACCAATCTCTGCACAAGCCTAGGACACTCTAGCCTCAGCAAACCCAGTCACCCTCCCCTGAGATACAGCTCTGCAGAGCCCCCTCCCCCATCTTGACACCCCAAAGCCCCGCAAAATATAAAAAGCATGTCAATTCACAGGGGTTTTTGTTTTTGTATTAACTTCTTTAGGGTTAACACGCATGTGATCCATTAGCAAGCATTAGCATAACAATGCAAGTAGAAACTGCAACTGCAGTTTTACAAAGCACAGGCCAGGAGTTTGGTCAGGAGTCAAAGTTTGGGCCTTGGGGCCCAGAAGCTGTTCTGGCTCTGGCTCACATACCTAGCTATTCCCTAGCTGCCCCATGATTCCGGCCCCTGGTCAGCACCCCCAAGTCGCTAGATAAGCAACCTGCTTTCTGAGTAGGTCATAGCTTCATTCCTCCCCCCTAGACCATCTAGGTAGGTGGCAGGAATAGATCCCATTCCCCCAACCCCAATTGGTCCCTTCCATCATCGGAAAAGAGTGAACTCTTGTCCCCTCTGATCTGATTCACCAGAGGTTTATTCTCTTAAGACAAATAACCCAAATCACAAGAAGACAAAACTCTCAGCCATACCAGACACCAAAATCATTCCCCTAGCCTTACTCTCTACCCACTCTGATGTCCAATAAGATCACATAGTGAAACTAATAATAATAATTTTTAAAAATCACATTGTAAAATATTGTTACTGAAAAATAGCTAAAATAGGAATAGAGGGGGTTGTCTCCCCCAAATACCTGCCTAGTGAAAACTGGTGGGCAGGGCCACAATAAAGGGCTTGGAAAGAAATCAAGCACTCATTAGACACTTATAGAAAACACATAGGCACCAGCAATGAGACATCACACAAGTGCACCTGAACTCAGCCAATACCCTCAACCACACCCCCTCAAGTAATGCAGGAGGAGGAAAGGCAGAGCTGGTGCCCTGCTAGCTCTCTTGGCTTCTGGGGATTTCCTTCACCAGCCTCAAAATTGCTTTACCAAACATGATGTCCTTCTCCAGGGACTGGTCTCTCCTGACAATATGTTCAACACATGCAAGACAGAGATTTGCCATCTGTGTAGATTTATTCCTAAGAATTTTATCTTTGGAGTAGTATGGCAATTGATGGGTTTATGTCAACTTGAAAAGTTTCATATCATAGGAAAAAGGCATTGATGCTTCACAGGGGAGTGGGAAAAGGAAGGAAGGAAGGAGGAGGAACAATAGGCCAGTTGACCCGACAGAGTCAGTAAATTTGGGTTCGTGAGCCATATGTAGTTCTTTAGATATGTACATGTGGCTGTGAAGTAAAATTGAAAATGAAAATTATCATAGGTTCATAAATGGGATATTATTTAGATAATGATGATTTCATATGTCTGCAGATATATATCGATGGCTCTCAAATAATTTAAGTGTTGAGAAACATGATTGGTGTTTGTAGTTTTTTCTCTTTTTTGGCACTTGCATATATACATAGACCTCTGGGCTAAGGGGTCTGCAGGTGTTCACATGGATGAAGGGGAAGATCCTATATTACAAGATCAGTGGCCAAAATATGGGGAATCCGTGGACTGAAGTCTTTTTTTTTTTTTTAGCAATACATGTAAAGTTGTTTTTATATACATACATGTAGACATGTATATAAATAAAAAGATGGAAAGGTAAAAAGCTATCTCACAAAGCTATGGGAAACTGGAATGAAAAAATGGACCCACTCTTTTATGACACAGATAGTGTCAAAGATAGGGGCAAAGCAAGTGCAACTGGGAACCCCACAGTGGGTAGCTGAGGAGCCAGAACGGAGCTGAAGCCCGGCTCTCAGGCCTCGCCAGTGTGTGGTATGGCTTCAGAAATGTCTGCTGCAGTCTGCATTCCAGTTTCTGGTGCACAAACGCCACTGAGGCTCTGTTGCCCACCAGGAGCCGAACTATGACCTCGTGAAGCCCAGTGCTACCCAGGGGGACTCTTCCCAGGCGCTGACGCATGTGATCTTTGCCTGGTGTCAGCAGATTCAGAATCTCCAATCTGACCCCAGCTCGGATTTCTGAGTGAGTTTTACAACCCAATCCTGCGGGCATGCCGCCCACCCTTCAGAAAAGCCCTCTTGCCTTTGGCCACCAAGAATCCCCAGAGCAAAGACACCCCGCAACGGAGGGAACTGCTGGCAAAACCTCCCCCCTGACACCATCCGAAAAAGAAGGTGGCCAGTGGGGACAAAGTTTGGTTGGTGGGGTTCAAAGCCACCTCATCATCACCAGCCTAGCTGCTCACCCCAAAGTCTCTAATCTACCCAAGGGCACAGCTGGCAGCTGGGAAGTCTCAGTGAAGATCATGCAAGAAGGTGCCACACCCCAAACCTCCCCCTCATCACAGGCTTGACTGTCCATCCCAAGGCCACCTGCTGTCACTGGCCAAGGTGGAAACCAGCAAAGCCTCCCCAAAGGAGAGAACAGAGATATCACGTATAGAACATCTTCCCTGCCTAAACGCCAGCAGGTGGATGGTTGGTGGGAGGCAATGCTTCGCTGGTTGGTGAGCAAAACCTCATCATATTTATAGGGCTAGCCACCCTCAGGAAACCCTCCCTCTCACCGAGGGCATTGCTTACACAAGGCAAAAATTCCCCACACCCCTCACATCCAATGTGACCATTGACCCCCAGCACAACCTTCTGATGCAAATGTCACCCAAGGCTCCATCTTCACCACAGGGGACACACCTGCCACCTGTGAAACATCTCATCGGGGGCCCATCAAAAAAGTGACGCCTCCAAAATCTCCACAACATCACCTGACCCCCAGTACAACCTCACCACACCAGTTGGCACAGATGTCTTTCAGGCCTTCATCTCTATCACCAAGTCCACACCTGCCAACTGGGCAACATCTCATCTGGGACCTGTCAGCATACTGCCCCCTCCAAAACCACGATACCACCAGTAACCTAGTTGCCCAACAAAGAGCCCCACTCCCAATGAGGGCATAGCAGGCACACGGCAGAGCCTCTCCACTGACTCAGCTGTCCTTTACCACCCAAATCCCCCCACATCTATGCAAAGAGATGCCACTCAGATCTACATTACCACCACAGAGGGCATATCAGCCACCTACAAAGCATCTCATCTGGGAACTGTCATGAAAGTGCTCCCTCTAAAGTTGCCCCTCAGCCAACAGACTAGAGGGAATAACCGACGCCTCCAACCATCTCACCCAGGGCACTGCAGTTATCCAGGAAGCATGTCATCAGGCGCCAACCTCTAACACATCACCCCAGTTCCGGTAGGTGCAACTGTACCACGATAGCAGATAAGAGATTATAGTAAAGTCATAGAAAATTTGAGAGATAGAAGAGAGATTTAAATGATGGAGTCAGACACATTTTATGGTAGCATGCTCATCTCCTGGGCAGCCATGATTTCACCAGCCAGGTCCACGCATAGCACGGGCAGGAAGCCGGGAAGTCTGAGAGCCCCAGAGAACACTGGGGGGGAGCTGACCGGAGGGAGAAGGTTTCTTGCTTACCAAGGTTTAAATCTACTTTGGAAGCATGGTCACAGGTAACCACATGTCACAGGAAGGAGCTATATGAAAGGCATGCACATCACAGGAAGGGGATGTATTGTGATAGAAAAGGGATGAGCTAGGGGTATACATGTAATAGGAAGGGGAGGGACTAAGGGTGTACATGTGACAATCACGGTGGATCCTAGATCCATGATGATCCTAGATTCAAGATGATCCTAGATTTAAGGATGGGTGGGCTTGATCTCCCTGGGCTCCTACAAGGAAGTAGTCTACTACTATTCTTATCAGAAGAGAGCAGATCCTACTTAGGATATGACAGGCTATACAGCCTGATTTCTCTAGATGGCTGATAACCCTTAGGGAAAATAGTGCCTGACCTACTTCAGTTGACCTTCAAGTGTGTAGCCATTTGCCACATGCAGCAAGCACCTAAGTTTGGCATACATCTGGAGAAGACAGCTTAGGAGAAATAGTTCTGTTCCCCATATGCCTCTTCCACAGCCTCAATGCCTCCAGCAGCCTAGCTGCCCACCAATAAGTACTGGCACCAACAAGAGCACAGTTGACAAACAGCAAGGTCTCCTCACCACTGATGGCTTGACTGACTTCCAAAATGATCTCCCCACATCTTTGGAGAGAGAGACTACACTCAGGTCTACATCAGCATCACAGAGGACACACCAGCCATATGGGAAACATTCCTTCTGAGGGCGGCCAAAAAAGTGCCCCTCCAAAATCATCATGCAACCATGGCCCTAGTGGCCCACCAAAGAGCCCCATACCAAGAAGTCATGACCAGCACACAGCAGAGCCTCCCCACCATTCATGGCTCAGTTGACCTCCAACAAAACCTTCCCACATCTATGGATCAAATGCCACTCAGCCCCGCCTCACCAACACAGAAGGCACATCAGCCACCTGTGAAGCAACTCATCTGGGATCTGTCAAGTGCCTCCTTCAAAGTCTCCCCTTGCAGAATGGCCTAGTTGTCCATTGAAAACCTCCCTCTACAAAAAGGAAATAGCTGACACAAAGCAAACACCCCAACATCCTATGTGACTGCTGACCCCAGCACAACCCTCCCCACCCTGGCCTCCATCCCCAACATACAAGGCACTGCTGCTATCTACAAAGTGTCTCATCTGGGGACTGTCAAAAAGTTCACCCTCCAAAACCACCACACCGCCATCAGCCTAGTGGTGCACCAAAGAGGAGCGCCACCTCTAACGAGGTCACAGCAGGCACACAGTCGATGACTCAATTGACCTCCAACAAAATCTCCCCACATCTCTGGAGAATGATTCCACTGAGCCTGACCTCACCATCATGGAGAATGTACCAGCCAACTGTGGAACATTTCAACAGGAAGATGTCAAACAAGTGCCCCTTTCAAAACCTTCCACTGCCACCAGTCGGGACCACCAAAGATCCCCACTGCCAAGGAGGGCATAGCTGGTGTGGTAGTTACATAATCTGTTGTCAATTTCAGTATTAAGAGTAAATGGGGTGGAGTGTAGCCTGTCAATCAGGTCCCAGCTCGATGGAGGTGGGGCATCCTCCCTCCCTGTGAGACGTTCCTACAGACAAGACACATGGACCTACACTAGAGCCCTGGAGCTGAAACAGCCACGTGGAGACTCCTGCCAGTGCTGAGATGCTTCCACGGCCACTGGATCCACCAGACTTTCCATTCACTGGCCTGTGATGACCTTGCTTTCAGCATCATTGCATGTGCTAGTGAGTCTGAAAAGGGCTTTATAGACTGGTACAGACATAATGGGATAATCTTGGACGTATGGGCTTAATCTGGGCTGGGCTGGGATGTTTTCTCAATATTCAATTGCTCTTGTATATAAAGCTTTTTAGAAAGCCATTTTATCGGGGACTCTTACAGCTCTTGTCACAATCCATATATACATCCATTGTATCAAGCACATTTGTACATTTGTTGCCCTCATCATTTTCCAAACATTTCTTTCTACATGGGCCCTTGGCATCAGTTCCTTGTTTTTTTCCTCCCTCCCAGAAGAACTCTCGATAATTTACAAATTGTTTTTTTCATGTCTTACACTGACCAATGCATCACTTCATCCACTTTTCTGTTGCCTGTGCCCTCCCCACCCCCAGTGATGCAGATCACTGTGATCAGTTCCCACTCCCTCCCCCACCCCCAGTCCTGGTAGGGCTACTCTCAATACTGACCTTAAGGAGTTGTTTCTCTTTCCTGATTTCCCTGTGTTTCCAGCTCTTATCTGTACCTGTCTACATGCTCTGGTCTAGCCAGATTTGTAAGGTAGAATTGGGGTCATGATAGTGGAGGGAAGGAAGCATTAAAGAATTAGAGGAAAGTTGTATGTTTCATCAGTATTATACTGCACCCTCACTGACTTATCTCTTCCGGTGATCCTTCTGTAAGGGATGGCCAATTGTCTACACATGGGCTTTGGGTCTCCACTCCACACACCCCTTCATTCACACTGATATGATTTTCCATTCTGGATCTTTGATGCCTGATACCTAATCCAGTCAGCTCATGATCACACAGGCTGCTGTGTTTCTTCCATGTGGACTTTGTTGCTTCTCAGCTAGATGGCCATTCATTTATCTTCAAGCCTTTAAGATCCCAGATGCTATATATTTTGATAGCCGGGCATTATCAGCTTTCTCCACCACATTTGCTTATGCTCCCATTTTGTTCATGTTGGGAAGGTGCGCATCACAGAATGCCAGGTTATTAAAATAAAGTGTTCTTACATTGAGGGAGTACTTGAGTAGAGACCCAGTGTCTGTCTGCTCCTTTAATACTAAAACCTGTAAATATATGTACATACATCTATTTCCCTAACCTTATGTGTAAATATATTTACGTGCATACATGCCTGTATTCAGACCTCTGTAAGTGTCTTTTGCCTCCTAGTTCCTTTTACTGTCCTCTTGTCCTACTATCATGTTCAGCCTCCATTCAGGTTTCAGTAATTCCTCTCAGTTACATTGCCCTTGATCAAGATCCATCACGCATCCTACGCTCTCCTTTCCATCAATTTTAGATCCCTTCCTGTTTCCTTGTTCCTGAGTTTGTTAACACCCACTTCCTTTCACCTTCCTCCCCCTCTCTTGGGATCCACTGATGTCATCAGTTCCGTTGTTTTCTCATCCAGGATTGTTTATTACCTATCTTATCTATATAGACATTGTGTTCGTCCAGGTAGACTAGAGGAACAAATTTCATAGACACACATACGGATATAAGGAAAGGGTTTATATACAAAAGGAATGGAATGCTGAGAAAGCATCCCAACCCAGTCCAGCTCAAAGTCACAAGTCCGATATCAGCCTACATGCCTGATACCAGTCTATAATGTTTCCTTCCGACTCACGAAGTCACAGGTCAGTGGGTGCAGAATCTCAGTCCTGGCAGGGGTCTTCCCATGGCTCTTCTCTTCCAGGGCTCAGGGTCCCTCAACAGGATCCAGTGGTGGCCGAAGCAACTCATTGGTGCCAGGGGTCTCCACATGGCCTCTTCAGCTTCAGAGATCTGGCTCCATCAGGGCCAAGCCGTGTGGCTTCTCTGGCTCATCAGATGCTGCCATCTTGTCTTGTCCATGATTCATGTTGAGAGACTAACTCCCAACAACTGGGGAGATAGAATCTCAACTTCATGAGGGAAATATCGAGAGACTTCCCAGACCTACAGGAGAAAGCCACACCCACACAGAGGCCTCATTGGCTACTCAATGGCTATCTCCAGATTAACAGGCTAGACTCCACCCCTACATCTCAATCATGAAATTTACATAAGCACATGGCCGCCACAGACATACGGAGACAATAATAATTACAAAAACAAGACAAAGTAAAGCAAAACAACAATGACCAAAAAATCAACGTCTATTAATAGCTCCAGGTCTGTTTATTGATCTTTAGGAGTGTTTTCCAGTCAAGTCTCATGAGGTGCCACGGCCTAGCTCCCAAGTCTATTTTTGACATTCCCCAGGGACTTCACTGCTAAGCTTTCTTATACACATATGCGTGTCTATGAATTTGTTTCTCTAGTCAACCTGAACTAACAGCAAGCACACAGCAGAGCCTGCTCACCACTAATGGCTCAGCAAGAAAACCTGCCCACATGCACACTAGTCACTTGTGAAGCATTTCCTCAGGGAGATGTCAATCAAGTGCCCCCTCCAAAACCATCATGTCGTCACCTGCCTAGCTACCCACCGGAGAGGTCCAACTCCAAGAAGAGCCAGCTGACATGCAGCAAAGCCTCACACGCTGAACGCTCAGCTGACCATCACAGTCTCCCCACATCTGTGGGCATGGCTGCCACTCAGCCCTACCTCGCCATCACAGAGGGCACACCTGCATCCTGCAAAGCATCTCATCTGGAACTGTACAAACAAGTGCCCCTCCGCAACCTCCCCACCGCCACGAGCCTGGTTGTCCACGGAAAACCCTCCCCTCAAATGAGGGACTAGTTTGACTTACAGAAGATACCCCCCAACATCTAAGGAGACTGCTGACCCCCAACAAGACCTCCCCACATCTCATGATACAGATGCTACCTAGGACTTTATCCCTATCACTGAAGTCATGGCCATGAACTACAAAACATCTCTTCTGGGACCTGTCAAAAAAATGCCCCCTCTAAAACCACCACACCACAGGTGGCCTAGCTGCCTACCTCCAAAGAGGGCAGAGGGGGAACACAGCAGAGCCTCCCTGCCACTGATGATGGGCCAGCTGACCTTCACCAAAATCTCCCCAGACAGTGTGTGGAGAGAGCTGTGACTGTGGCCTGGGCTCAGCAGTAGGGACTACGGAAAGACCAGCTATAAAACCACTTCATCTCTTTTAAAGCTCCAGAGGGTAGGTATGGCGCACATAGGACAGGTTTTCCCCAAGAGACAGAGGAGCAAGGCTTGTTGGTGCTCTGTCCCTCTTGTCCCAAGACGCCTTTGAAAAAAAATGTGTCTTGGACTTTCAACCCTCAAAACCAAGCCAATCCCACTGCCACCAAGGTCATCCCAACTCACAGTGACCCCATGTCAGGTTCCTGAGACTGTGAATCTGTAGGAAGTACTGCCCGGGAGCACCTGGTGGGGCTGAACTCCCTGGTGTTAGCAGTCCAACACCTACCCACAGGGCCGGCCCTGCTCTCTGACTTCCATCCAAAAGCTATTGAATTAGAATCATGTGGGTGACAGGTGAAGTCACCTGAGAAATAAAAGTGTAAGTTCCCTAAATAAGTGGCAGAAACAAAGAAGCTTAAAATTTAAAGGAGAGAGAAATAAATAAGACATTGGCATCGGTGGTTCATCAGTAGAATTCTTCTGTATTACCTAGTGCTGCTCTGTCAAGAGGATTGTTCCAATAAACTATTGTCTCACCAGTTAGAAGTCTGAATGCCAAGCACTGGCTTTAAGGGAAGGCATTCACAATAAACTCTATACAAAGGGTTCATGTCCCCTTTCAACATCTGTGGGAGCAGCTTTCCTTGGAGATCACCAAGGGCCTTTATGTCCTTGGGTCTAGGTTCTTTTTCAAGGATGGTGGGTTCAAAGGTCATACTCCATTCCTGACTCCTCTTGATGGTAATGAAGTCCCTCCTCTCCGCTTGCTTCTTTCCCCCTTTTGCTTGTGAAATAAAGGGTGTTGGTCCTCTCCAGGGAAGCTCCCCTCCTTACATTAGATTAGAGTGGGGACACTTGGAAGGGTGTCACATCCCACGCTGACCCCCTTCTAACTGAGAAGTCACATTGGGGGAAGAGGTAGTTACATGATCATATGACTGCAAAACAAATGAGTATCATGACCTAATCAAGGAACATAAATTTTGGGGGAGACAAAATTCAGTGTGTGACACCTTTAATGTGGGTGAACTTGAGTGGACTCCTGATCAAAGTACCTCTAGTGTTCCTAACATGCATCTATAATAGAGTATTGCTATAATGCTAAATAGCCTTCAGCATAGACTATAAATTTAGACAAAGGAGAAAGAGCTGATGATCCAGTACTTCAAAAATCTGCTCTTGAACCACAACAGTAAGATCCTCAAGCAATGATTGGCATGCCATAGGATGAGGAAGACATTGGTTTTGTTGTAAACAGGAGTTGGAGTTGGAGGCTGATTTGATAGCGGCTGACAATAATAACAAGTGACACAGGGAGGGGGAGCCTCGTGATATGTTTCCAACATGGAAAAGTAGTTGAAGGACACTTGAAGTTCTGAGTTGCAACTTAAAAAATAGGGTTTTTTCCCCTCACCAAGTATGGAAAGAAGCATCCTGAGAGAAACATCTCAAAGCATGAAGCACGTAATCTCAGAGTGGCAGACAAACCAGAGAGGGTGGCACTGATGACTGCTTCATGAGAGAGAGATGAGAGAGAGAGAGAGAGAGAGAGAGAGAGAGAGAGAGAGAGATAAGACAAAGGGATCTGGCCGAAGGAATTCACTACTGTGGGAGACAGAGAAATGTCTAGTTGAAAATGGGATCCTAGGAAGTGACAAGTGACCATTTGTTTCTTTACGACTTGGCTGCAAGGTGTCTTCTTTCTCTACCTCTTGATATGAAAACACAGAATTCTTTGTTGGCATTCAGAACAATCAGTGCTTTCAGAATAAGGAAAACCTTCATTTTATTGTCTGCTGAATTTGAGTGAGCACCCACTGGGATCCAGGATCCCAGAAGACTTGAGCGTGCTGTTGATCTCTCACAAGGGTGTGGCTCTCACATGGGGTGGAAGGGTGGCAGGAATGAGGTCTGTTTGGTCTTCCAGAGCTTCATCCCCAATGCAGAAAGAAGAGGTCTAGAGGGGAAACTGCTTTCCCATTTTTGTCCTCATGTCCAGCAACTCTTAGTCCATAGCAGATGGTTGATATATCCAGGTTGACCAGAGGCACCATTGTGTATAGCTTCTTGACTGGGGCACCTAAGGCTTCAGCATAGCAACTGCACTGCCTTTCCTGGCACACTGTGCAAACAGCGGAGCTAGTTCAATTCCAGCTTTAAAAATTCGCCCTATTTGCAATCAGATGTATTTCTCAGAAGCTCAAACTTTACTTAGAAGGGGTTATGGAATAAGGACTATCATGGCTGGTATGAAATGCATCGACTATTCACACAGGCACTTGACTGTGTGAATAACAACAAATGATGGATATCATTGAGAGGAATGTTTATTTCAGAACACTTTATTGTGCTCATGTGGAAGCTCTACATGGACCAATTGTCTACCTCTCCAACCAAAGGGCAAAGCATAGGTAAAATCAGACAATGCATGCATCAGTGTTGAATTACTTATAATTAATCTGTGTGCTGATCAAATAAATAATCCAAGAAGTTGGACAATAGGAAGAGTTCTGTATAAACATTGGAAGAAGGTTTATTAGCAACCTACCATAAGCAGGTGACACAACCTTGCTGGTTAAGGAAGCCTTGAAGCATTTTCTGATGAAGATTAAGAAGATTAAGCATTTTCTTTAAAAATTTAGTATGGACTGCAGCTCAGTGTGAATCAAATAAAAATTCTTACAACAGGATGAATAGATCACATTGTGCCAAAGGAGAAATGATGGAAGATATGAAGCTGTTCACCTTGCTGAGATCCACAGCCAGTGCTCATGGAAGTCGAGATCACATGGTGTTTTGGATCCAGCATATCTTATGCTTAAGACTCTTTAAGGCAGTGGTTGTCAATCCTCTTAATGCTGCAACCCTTTAATACAGTCCCTCATGTTGTGGTGACCCCCCCCAACCATAAAATTATTTTTGATGCTACTTCATAACTGCAATTTCACTACTATTATGAATCAGGCGACCCCTGTAGAAGGGTCTTTTGACCTCCAAAGGGATCGCGACCCACAGGGTGAGAACCGCTGCATTAAGGTGTACCTAATTCAAGCCATTGCACTTTCAATCATGTGAAAGTTGAGCATTGAATGGGGAAGTCCAATAGAATAGATCATATATTAGAAGGTTGGGGGATGTCTTCGTGAATTTTAACAAGACACTATAAGCACGTTCTCCTGGGGCATACCGGCTATGTGCTGGAATGCAGTCTGAAATGTCAGCACTTCAAAATCACTCGCTGCTCCCCAGCAGAAAGATGGGGTTCCCTACCCCATGAGGTGTTGCCACCTTAGAGATTCACAGGGACAGTTCTACCCCATCCTCAAGGTTTGAGATGAGTCAGCTTCAATGACCTTGACTTTGGTTTTGTTTCTCTTTGAGTTCTCATATCACAAATTTATACAATTTGAAAGAAACAATATGGAGAGGAGTGGGTGGAGATATCAGATACATGGAAACTGAATGGCAAAGTTCTATAAAAACTTCAGGGTAATTATAGAGATATAGAATGATTCACACGGCGGCATCATTCTTTCAAGAGATGGAACAACTATTTACCAATTCGAAATGGGAAGGAGGATACCCAAGACAAGTAAAGCTTAGAAGCAAAGCAGAAAAGGAGGAAGTCTCTGAAAACTTAAAACTTACTGCCTTAAAACTTACTGCCCCAAAGAACCTGAGATTAGTACAAGGAGAGACAGACCAATGGAACAATACAGACAACCAACAAAGAAGGACAATCACTTATTTTTTTTTTTAATCAGAAACCAAGAAAAACTCCCGGTCATTGAGTGATGGCCACTCATAGCAAAGATCTAGGATAAACCATATGTTAGGGCACACACACAATCTGCTTTCTTCACTTCACTCTGGCACCCATATCCTGCTTCAGTGGTGTCATGAAGGCAAGTATCGAGCAGGGCCACGTCATACAAAGTAAATATGCTGGATTGGAATAGAGTGGGAGGCAGACTCCATTCACTTGTCTACAGATTCTGTACAATCCTGGCTCCCGCTAGAGGGTTCTGTCTTTGATGGTATAAAACACGATCAATCAGCCCCTGAGGCAAAGTGAATTCCCTTGGCAAGGGCAATGTATCCAGTGGCATAAATTATAACATCCCGTGGAAAAAGGGATATTTACCAAGTAGAGTCCAGCTGAGGAAAGCAATTCATAAGTTGTTCATTTGTACCAAATGAATTCTTAAATCATGGAACTTGGATTACACTGTCCTCAGAGGCTTGGGATAACAGTAAAATTCCCAGTAACTTTCATCTATAAGGGCAGGTCCTTGCCTGTCACAATAACATATGTGATATTAAAGTGAGGAGAGCATGAAAACAGTAAATAAATGATGATTCTGGTCCACCTTTCTTTGGACCCTGTGGTAGTTGGACAATTTCACATCAACTTGCTAGAAGAATGAAGGGGTGGAGTCTAGCCTGTCAATCAGGTTACAGACTGAGATCCCTACTTGTGGGCATGGCCTTCTCAGAGGATTCTGGGAACTCTGGCAGCTACACATTCCTGTTGACAAGCCACATGTGGCCACATTGATGGCAGCCAGAGCTTTGGAGGCATGTCCACTGCCACTGATCCACAGGATTTTCCATTCACCGGCTTGTGATCTTCCAGCTTTTGGCATCATTGGATGTGCTGGGTAAATCTGCAGAGGAACATGTAAACTAGTATCAGACATGTAGGCTAATATTAGACTTGTGGATTTGATCTGACATGGGCTGGGATGTTTTCTTAATATATGATTGCTCCTTGATATAAAGTTCTCTCTTACACATATATATGTGGCCCTGCTTCTCTAGTCAACCCAGCCTAGCACAGATGCCCACAAGCTGGGGTGACCAATGAAGGTCCAATGACTGCCAATTCTCAGTTTGGGCCGCCTGTCACTTGCTTCTTCTCACAGCAGGGCACTCAGTCTTAACTCCAAGTGTGACAGGTAATCTTGAGGTATAATCTGGTTCATTCAGTGGGGTTTTCCGATCACATCCTTTTGGAGTGGTCTCTGTGGAATACCATGCTCCTTGGACAGAGTCCAAGGTCATCATCGTACATAGCCCTGGGCCTGCATCTCTGAGGTTTGTGTAGAAATTAATGGAAAAGTTTCTAACCGGGATCATAGTGCCTGGATGATTTTCCCCTTGTGCACCCCATATGTACTACTGAATTTTCCTTCTGGATGTGAGGTTGATCCTCCCCAAATCCCCACCAAGAGGAGTATAAAGGCCTCCTCTAGAATAAGGATGCTTTCCCCCTCCCCACCCTCCACCCTGATGCTGACTTGGCTTTCCAGTAAGGTTCCCTTCTCACTCCTGTGGGCTCATTTAGTGAGATTTTCTTTCACTGTTGTTTGACATGCAGGGGGTGGTCTTCTCTCTCATCCCACTTCTTGAATGACTGCAACTGGGGTGAGGTCTCCTCTTTCCAGGTGGTGCTTAAGCCACGCATGGAAGAGGGGTGATGGAGATGGTCAGCAGGCTTTCCAGCCCTTCGTTTGGCAATTGATTTCTAAAATTTACTTACTTGTGTTTTCCTTACTGGGGTGAGCTCCTACAGCATTTGTCCTTTTTTGATTGGCTCACTGAACTCAGCGTAATGGTTTCGAGGTCCTTCCATGTCACACAGTGTTCCATGCTGCATGAATTTTATATTGCATACATAGCCTTCCATTGTGTGTATGTGCCGTAGTTTGTGTACCCATTCTTCCACTGCTGGGCATTTGGGCTGTTTCCTATTTCTTGCCACTGTGAACTGGGCTGCCCAAAACAGGAGAAAGTATGCCCCCTTTGTGTTTTCTGTCTTACTACTTCCAGGTATATGTTCAATAGCAGCATGCGGGGCTGTAAGGGATTTCCACTTTGCCTTGGTCTGGATAGCACCAGATGACTTTCCATAGTGGTTGTATATAGTGTTAGTTTGCATCTCATGGCCAGTTGGTGATTTTCATGAGCAAATTCATATGTGAGACACTTCAGTGTTGTTTTTGATGTACTTTCAGTTCATGAATTTTGCCCACTTCTTTTTTTTTTTTTTTTTTTAGGCATCACTGCCCTCAGGTGGTGGCCCAGCCTTTGCTCCTGGGAGCTGGAATTGAACCTCCGTCCCAGTGGGCTGGCGGTCCCGCGCACAACCACGACGCCACCAGGGCTCACCTTTTGCCCACTTCTTAACTGTGATAATTGTTACTTTCACCTTGAGCTATTTTAAAGTCCGGCAGATTTTAGGACATAGAGTCCTTGAATATGTATCGCAGGTAAAAAGTTTCACCCAATCTGTGGGTTCTATTTTACTATTTTGATTAAATTTTTGGATGTGCATCACTGATTTATTTTCAAGAGGCACAGTCATGTGTTCTGTCTTTAGTTGTGTGTGCTTCCTTTATTCTACTTGGCCATCTATGTATGCCCTCCAATAGGACCTTTTAAATTTGTTTCCATTTTCTCTTTGATGATCCTCTTAATTTTGAGTTTTCTATTTAGGTCTTTAATCTATCATAAGACTGTTTTATGCATTGGGAGAGATATGGGCCTTGTTTTATTCTTATGCATATCATCAATAAATTAAAAAACTTCAGGGTACATTTAATCATTTTTTTCAGACCACAATGCTATAAAATTGAAAATTAAACATAGGAGCATCGAAAACAAGAACAAGAAATGAATTACACGGCAACTGAACAGTACTTTACTGAAAAGCAACTGTTGGATTGAAGAGACAAACAGCACAATTTTAAAATTCTCTAAAGGAAATAAGGACTAGAATACAACTTACCCAAAGCAGTACTTACCAAAATTGCAGAACGAAAATTATAACAATTAGGGAACTCATCCCTAAGAAAGAAAGAAGTAAATATTTTTTTTGGGGGGGGGCATCACTGCCCTCAGGTGGTGGGAGTAGAAGGCCCAGCCTTTGCTCCGTGGAGCTGGAATCGAACCTCCATCCCAGTGGGCCGCAGTCCCGCACACAACCACTACGCCACCAGGGCTCAGCCAGAAGTAAATATTTTTAACACACCTCCTATGTTAATGAGAAGAAAACAGCAAAAATACCTCTCAAGCATTAGAACAAGAGAAATAATAAACATTAGGGTAGAATAAATGAAACACACTTGTTATATCTCTTAAAGTTCAGATGTCCAAGGTGAGAGTGTGAAGCCAGGGGCAGCTGTCACATACCCCTCCTGATCAAACCGAACCCTCCCTGTGTTCTTCTGGGCCCTGCAGTGTGCCAGAAGGCTTTTCCCATCTGTAGGTCAGCTGAGTCTGGGTGCTGGTTCATTCACATGCATCAGTGATGTGATGCATGATGGCTCCTGGAGCTCTAAGGCAGGCAAGGGGTGTCCTGCCTAGAACCAAGGTTTGGGAAACCCTGGACTGGTTTGGGGAAATCCTTTGAATATTGCTTTAGTGTGTAAGCACACATAGAAAAGTTGAAGATCCTCTCTCTTGCTGTGGCTCATGCTCATCTGGGAAGAGAATTCAGAGATCTATGAGAACTGCCATCCTGAGTCTGCTCCCCTTTAGAGTCTGTGCAGCTTCAAGGAAGGAGTCGCCAAACAAAAATCCCACCAAGTATTGAGCTGTCACTCTGCTGCTTTCCAGAAGATCGATCTAAGGATGTTTCCAAAGATGAGACAACAATCGCCCTTAAAGAAAACATTTCACCACTCTGACACTGTTCTGAGCCGCCTATAAGTTGATACCAGGAAAAGTACTTGTACATCAAGTCCAAGGGCAAAACCAAGCTCAGTTGGGGGTAGAGAACTATGATTTATCTCCAAAATGCATCTCCTGTATTTTCCCCAAGACTTGGTTTATTAGGTTTTTTTTTTTTTTTTTTTTGGGGGGGGGCATCACTGCTCTCCGGTGGTGGGAGTAGGAGGCCCAGCCCCACTGCTGGAATTGAACCTCCGTCCCAGTGGGCCGCAGTCCCGTGCACAACCACTATGCCACCGGGGCTCAGCCCTGGTTTATTAGTTTTGTTAACAATAACAACCCATTTTTTTTTTACCCATGTTCATTAGAGGTTCAAAATAAAGAAGCTGCTATATTCACCTGATTTCAAGTGTATCACTGCTTCTGTCTATTATCCACAACAAAACCATCAGCTTTGCCCTGGCCCCTGAGGAAGTCCAACATGCCCGGGTTTGTTGTAGAACATTTGAGGATGAATTGTCAAAAGCCAAGAAATGTAAAGATTCCACCCAGAAATAAGTAGACTGTGTCTTGCTCTGACCATCTTAATCAGTTATAGGTAAGCACTGAAAATGCCATCCAGTGACTCAGTACAGAAATAATGATGCCACATTGGATGTACCAAGTTGGCAATCTTCTTCAGGAAAAATGACTGCACCATGCTTTATATTGGGTGGTACCATATTACCTGACTAATCTGGAATTCTTTCACCTAGAGATATTGTGCCAACCTTAGAACTCCTTGTCCTCATGTGACTATTTATGTGCAAAATTAAAATTCCACATTAGAAGAAAGCAGCAAGACAGGGAGTTTTTTCTTTGAAAGAATCAACAAAATTGATTAAATCACTGGTGAACCTAAGAATGGAAAAGGAGAAAAAGCAAATATTATAAGTAAGAAGTTCAGTGGGCATCAGCAAAACAGAAACAACTGAAATATAAAAGATATTATGAAGAATTGTACTGCAACAGAATTGAAAGCTAGCAAGAAATAGAACAATTTCTACACGCACGTTACTGACCTGATTTAACACAGACCGTTGAAGAAAACCTTAACATGCATAAACAAAAGAAGCAATATATCTAACCATTAAAAAACTTTCAAAATCAAAAGATCTCGGGCCAGATGGTTTTATTGGGAATTCTATCTATCATTTAGAGATGTTAACACCAATCCTACACAAAGTATTTCAGAATATAAAAAGGACAATATTCTAGATAATTCATTTTATCTAGCAAGTTTAACCCAGACAAAGACATCATTGGAATTGAAAAGTATAAATCAATTTCCCTAATAAAATAACAAACATAGTTGCCAAATTTACAAATGGAATAGAATTCAGCAAGACATTAAAATTTATATACGCATCATGATCAAATGAACTTCCTACTGGTACACAATGATGGTTCAGTATTAGGAAAACAATCACTGCAATCCACCATATAAACAAAACAAAGGAAAGGTAACATAGGATTATAGCAATTGTCGATGAAATGCTATTACATAAAATTCAATATCCAATTTTGATAAAAAAAACATTCATTAAACTAATAAATGGCAATCCATGAACATAATACAGGTCATATATGCAAAACCATCAGCTAGCATCACACTTTTTGAAGAAAAATTCAAAACATATCCCCTTTGAACAGGAGCCAGACAAGGTTGCCCCCTCCCCTTAATTAATTAAATTGAAAAAAATTTTATTGGTATTTCTTACAACTCTTATAAGAATCCATACATCATTTGTATCAGGCACATTATGTTGCCATCATAATTTCCAAATATTTTCTTCCTACTTGAGTTCTTGGTATCAACTCCTCTTTTTTCCCCCCTCTCTCTCCATCCCCCACCCTCCCATCCTCATGAATGCTTGATAATTTATAAATTTTTATTTTCATATTTTCACCATCTGCTGTCTCTCTTCAGCCACATGTCTGCTGTTTGTCCCTGTGAGGGATGGGATTGCATGTCAGTCATTGTGATCATTTATCCCTTTCTGTCCCCACCTTCCCCCTACCTTCATGGTTTAGACACTCTCAATATTGGTCCTGAGGAGTTACCTGCCCTGAATTCTGTGTGTCCAGACCTCCTATCTGTACCAGTGTACATGCTCTGGTTTAGTCTGATTTGTAAGATACAGCAAGGGTCATGATAGTCGGGGGGGGGGGGGCAGGAAGCTTTCAAAAACTAGAGGAATGATGTGTGCTTTGTCAGTGCTATATTGCACTAACTGGCTCTTCCCTTCCTTGTGACCCATCTGTGGTCATATTTAATTTAGTCTTGGAAGTCATAGCCAGAGCTATAGGACATCAAAACAGTATTACAAGTGGCCTTTGTGATCCAAGGATTGGAAATCATGAAATCCAAGGCAGGAAAACAGAGCAATAGTAAAGTATAAATTCTGAGCCTGGGTTTGCAGAAGGCAATGTGAGTGTGAAAGCAGTCCCGTGTGGATTAAACCTCTGGTGTTATCCCCTCAGATCCCTGGCCAGGCATATGAAGAATGGTCTTGCTGTCAGAAAGGGTGGATTGGTATGCAGACTAATGCAGAGGTAGTTAGGTTAAGATCTAACCCCTTATCATTTGCTTTACCTGTTAACTCAATTTTTTCTATTAAAAGCCATTTTCCCTTTTAATTTCTGGAATATAACAGATGCAAAGAAAATCAGAGTAAATCTAGTTGAACAGCACACAGCACCAGAACCCTGGCAGTCTGCTACTCAATATCCCTTCTCAGTGTATGTGGCTCTTTCTTCCTGTCCTTCATTTTTTTCCATTCCTCCTCCTCCCTTCCCTCTCAGCCCTCATTCTAAGTAGTTTCCTTTGGTTTGAAAAATATTTTTTCTTTGGCTTTATAATTCAGGTTTTATGACAATACCTATATTCATGAGATGGATGAATTTTGCTAAGCACAATGTTTTTTAATTTCGTCCATGACATGAGGTGTTTAACAGACTCATTGTTTTTTCAGGTTGAGTTGCTATGTTACACCTTCACTGACACAGATGCACTATTTAAAATTGTTTCCATCCTTTTGCTATTAAATGAATTGCTGCCTGAAATATGGGTATGCATACATCTTTTCATGCTACGTCCTTTAATTTCCTTAGGATCTATACCAGATGGAGAGTTCATAAAATTATGTGGTATATCTATTCACATTTATTTAAGGAAGCACTGTACTCTTCCATGGATGCCTGGAAGGTTATGCATTGGGCTGCTAAGTGAGAAAGCAGTGTTCCAAACCACAAGCTGACCTACAAAAGGAATTCGAGAGTTTCTATTCTTCTACAGAGTTACAGTCTCAGATACCCAGAGGGGCAGGTCTACCTTCTCCTAAAGGATCGAGAGTCAGAAGAAATGCAATTGCAGAGATGGATATTATAAATATTCTATCCAAGTTGTCTGTAAAATTCTGCAATCTAAACAGCAAGGCATAAATATTCCAATCTCTTGAAATCCTCTCCAGGATATATTTTCTGCCTGGTTTCAATTTTTTTCTAAACTTGTTGGTGTGAAATGATATGTCACTCTCATTCTAATTAGTGTTTCTCTTATAGGTAATCATCACAAACATTTTTTTGTATGATTGTTGGATCCTGGATGTCATGGAGAGTAAATTGTAACTCCCCAATGGCTGTTGTATAGGTGCCATCTAATTGGTTTCTTATGCACAGCAAAAGAAGCATGCCCTGTGCTGCCATCTCCCAATGGTCCCTATGCTTGAGCCCGTCAGTGCAGCCATGAGCTCAGTTCCCCTCCTGGAGCTCTTCCTCCTTTGAGCCCTCTCCCAAGCATGCTATCCCTTTCCAGGGGATTCTTTCCTCTTGACAGCAGGGCCAAAGTGAAGAAGACGAGCCTTCCCTCCAAGAGGACTTCTGGCCACTCTTCTTCCAGGATGGATCAGTTTGTCTTTTTAACAGACCATGGGACTTCCAATATTTGCCAGCAGCATCGTGACTCAAATGCATCAATTAGCCTTTAGTAATAAAGAGCTCCAGAGGGCTGCCAGGTGGCAGCAATGGAAGGGTCTCTGAAGAAACCAACGCAGAGGGGCCCTGGACAGAGATATCTCACCCTTCCAGACCGTGAGAGTCTCAGCATAAAGATAAGAAGACACCAATGTATCCAGATAAAAGAGCAGCAATGTCTGCCAATAGAGTCCCCTTCGTTATTGGCCTCTGGCACAAGTTGGAGGAGCTAAGCTCAACAATGCACCTGACCGATTTTTTTCCTGGCAGTGGACCGACAGAGCTGCAGTGACATAGCTCTGCATGAGCAGCCTGCGGGCAGACAGAAGCACAAATAGACTTGACTCTCCATCAAGCCAAGTTCTGATTCCCTGGCAGACCTACTTCCCCCCATTGCAGGGATAACACAGCCTACCGACTCCTGAGGATACCTCCACAGGGTACCCTAGAGCAGGAATAAATAGTGAATAAGCTGACTTTCCACACAAATTGGGGGAACTCCAGCCCTACTTATCAAAGCTGCCTTATTTCTCATACCATAAGATGCATCTTTCCCCCCAAAATTGGGGGTGGGTGGTAATGAGCATGCATCTTTTGTTCCAAAGATGTGGTACCCCGGAACAGTTTAGTATACTGATACTATTTTTTTTTCTTGTTTTCCTGCTGTAAAAACTGGGTGTGTCTTATGGTCTGAAAAGTACAGTAATTGCCAGACTCTGAATTACAGCTCAGTCTTGAAGCAACTGAAAAGGAAAGCCATTCTTGGGCTTCCCCCCACCTCCCCACACTTTGTTCACAAACAACACACACCTGGCCCATTAGCATGTATTAACATAACAGTACAAGTAGAGTGCTAACAGTGTGGGAATAGGAACAGAGCTCACAGACCAAGAGAATTGGTCAACTTGCTGGGCCCAGATAGTCTACAAACCAGACATATCTCTAGGCAGTGATGCTCCTGGCAGATGCCTACCCAGGCATATGCCTGACACTGCACAAGTGGTTTCCACAGCACAGAGAGTTTGTGCCTGACGGAAGTACCAGATGCCCCAGGCCCAGAGGGTACTCCTGGCTGAGGTTCTGGATAGACTGAGCAATGCACAAGCTGTCCATGATACCAACCCCAAGCTGCTTAAATAAGCAACCTGCTCTCTAAGTAGTCTACTGCTTCATGCCTTCCTCCTAGCCCGCTTAAGTAGGTAGTGGTATAGACCCCACTTGCCCACCCTACTCGGTCACCTCCATCATCTGAAAACAGTGAACCTGGTCTCCTCCAACCTGATCCAGCAGCGGTCTATACCTTTACAACCATTAACCTAAATCATAAGCATTCAGGACTCTCATCGTTACAAGACACCCAAACCATTGTCTTACCCTGCCATCCTAAAAGACCACAGGTAGTAGAACAACATGCACAGGGACGCTGTCAGCGTGCAGTGTACAACGTATCTTATTATAAGGCAAGTCCCCCCAAAGTTAAAGCAGCATGGCAGAGAAGCTAACTTCTGTGTGCATGCTCACTGGATTTCAAGTTATTTTTCTTTCCAAATAATAAGTAGAGTGTGTTTTCACACTCAAACAATATTGCTTGGAATAAGGGAAATTTTAAAGTGCTACATATAATAAAAAATGAAGTGCGATTGAAAAGGGAAGCATCATTCCCACATACATGGGTCTTAAATTCCCACTGCCATCCTGTCATTGCCCACTCACAGCCACCTCTTGGGGGTGTCTGAGCCAACAATTCTCGTCAGGAGTAGAAAGCCCAGTCTTTCTCCCTCAGAGATACTGCTGGTTTCATACCTGCCTGCCGTGAGCATCACAGCCCAATGCATGACCACCACGCCTCTAGGACTTCTGAAATAAGTATGGAAGGCTGTATTTATTAGGAGTAAATTCAGTAAGCTAAGACCGTAAGGAAGGATATTGCTCCAGCAGCCAGAAAAAGCCTCATCTTTCTACCCTGGAGGGGCAGTAAAGGAAGAGAGTACGCTCTTCCTGTTGAGTTTACCTTCTTTCCGGGAACTTTACTGTGTTCGGCCCTCGTGGTCTCTTTCTTCCTCTTCCATTCCTTTTCAGAAAATGTCTGTTCCCAGGTCTTCTGGACACAAATCCTTTTTAGAAACTCTTCCTCTTTCCCACCCCCAGAAGGAGGAGCACTCCTCAGGTAGACCTAGGATGTGCGGAGCACTGCCGACCTAGGGTTTGGTGAAGACAATCTCAAGCGACTAAGAAATTCCCGAGTACACGGACTCCTAGTTTAGGGGTTCAGGAGGCTTCCCTGCAGAGTAGAGAAGATGTGTCTTCCGATTTCTCTAGTGGAGCTGCTAGGGCAACAGGGGAATGAACGCTGGATCGTCACACCAGCGACACCAGGTATCCAGGCCTTGCGAAGGCTAGTAACTCAGGTAGTGCTTCTGGTCCAAAGTCAAAAAATGCGCAGCTCACTCCCATGAGCCTCTGCGCGGGGAACAGAGCAGCTCCATTGTGAGTGAAATCTCCACCTAGGTGGTGCTGTGGCTGCCGTTCTGGGGACCACATTTTGGGAACTTCTAGTCTAGTCTTATATTAATAGTTTGCTGAAGTTCAGACATGGTACTATCCATGGTTGTACAAAGTTTAGCCTGCTGTCCGGAGCCCTGAGACCCGGCCATAACCTTGCCTGTCTGGAGCCATGAGGCCCGGCCATTGTCTTGATCTTTATTGCCTGAGCTCTGTAATTTTCCACTCTGTAGCCACAGGTGCAGTTTGTTCCGCTATGGGCGGTATTGACATTCTGAGCTGGCCAAAAATACCAGGAGCTTTCCACACACAGGAATATGTTGTTTTTGCAGTTAGGCTTCTCAGGAAACACCTGCAGCTTGTTCCCCCTTTGCTGGCCTATATAAGTTGGAACCTTCCACTCAATAAACGAGACTTGATCAGAATCCTGTCTTGTCTCCATTTCTCGCGTCTCCGGTCCCCCAAATTCCCCCTCCTCCTTCCAGGACTTGCGAATTACAGACCCGCAGGACAGGACAGTCTGCCTATCAAGGAACATAGTAACTTGTTCTCTTTGTGTAAGTAACTCTCTTGTAGAAATGTTTTATAGTTTTTCTTATAAAAATATTTTGTTTCTCTGGTAAGGTTTATTCCTAAACATCTGCTATTTTGTGTATTGTAAATAGTATTGTTTTTTTTGATATACGTTTCAGTATCATCTTTAATATATAAGACTCCACCTGATTTCTCTATGTTGATCTTATTACCAAAGTTTTCAAATAGTTTGAGTAATTTTTACATGGAATTTTGGGAGTTTTCTATATATTGTGTTATGTCATCTGCAAATAGAGTTTCATTTCTTCTCATCTCTGTTGGTAACTTTAATATTTTGTGATGTCTTATAGCTCCTGTTAAGACTTCCAGGATTATATAAAATAAGAGTCGTGATAAAGAGCAACCCTATTCAAAGAGGGAATGCTTTCTATTTCTCCATTAAGTGAGACAGATGCCTTTGATTTCACATATGTGGCTATGATTAGGTTGTGAGATTTCCCTTCTTTTCCTATTTTCTTATGCTTTTTACCAGGAATGGATGCTGAATTTTGTCAAATGCCTATTATGTGGTGAATTACATTGATTGTTTTTCTAATATGAAACCATCTATGCCTATTTGGTATGAATTGTGATGTATCATTATTTTTGTATGCTTTGACTAGGATGTTTAATTGAAGATCTTGGTCTCTATATTCAATAGGTACATTGGTCTATAATTTTCAGTTCTGGTGATGTTTTAGCCTGGCTCACATATCAGAGTTACAGTTACTTCATAAAATGAGTTTGATAGTATATTATCCATTTGTATATTGTGGAATAGTTTATGCAAAACTGGTATTAATTTTCTCTAAAGTGTTTGATCGAGTTCTGCAGTGAAACTACCTGGTCTGGGAATTCTTAATGTTGGGCGTTTTTTTAAAAAAAATTATGACTAGATATATTTCTTCTCATGTTATAGGCGTGTTGACTGTGGTGATATATGTGGTAAAGAATGCACATCTAAAATTTTATCCATTTTTTCTGTATTTTCAAATTTATTGGAATAGAAGTTTTTATAATAGTGTTTGATTTTTTTAAAAATCTCACTTGGTTCTGTTGCAATAGTACCCATTTCATTTCTTATTTGTAGAAGTTGCTTTTAATCATTCTTTTCCTTTGTTAGGTTTGCCAGTAGTTTACCAATTTTGTTATTTTTTTTAAAGAACCAACTTCTTGTCTTAGTGACGATATATATTTAAGTTTTTGTATTATCTATTTCTGCCCTAATTTTTATTTCTCCCCCCCCCCCTCTCTCTCTCTCTTTTTGCTGGATGTTTCCCAATTGTTGTCGTTGATGTGTTCAGGTTTTTACCTTAATTCTTCCTGCCTAATTAATGAGGGCCAGCAATGCGATAAACCGCCCCCTGAATACTGCTTTTGCCTTGATATGCTGTGTTTCTCTCTCCTTTGTTTCAAGGAATCTGTTGACTGTGTCCTTGATTTCTTCAATTACTCAGTGATTCTTAAGTAAAATGTGGCTCAATTTCCAATTATTTGATTTGAGGGAGTTGATTGTTTTATGGTGGATTTCTATTTTTACAGCCTTGTGATCTGAAAAGGTGACCTGTAGGATCTCAACATTTTCAATTCGTTGATGTTTGCAATGTGAACTAAAATATGCCCTATTCTAGAATAGGTACCATGAGCAGTAGAAAAGGAACTGAAAACAATTTTTACTGGGTGAAGTGTTCTGTATATATCTGTGAATCAAGTAGATGATTAATTTTTCTGTATCTTTGTTGATTTTCTATATAGTTGATGGATATTTAGTGAAAAGTGATGTATTGAAGTTTCCTAATGTACTGTCTCTTCATTTCTGTTAGAATTTGCTAATGTGTTTTGACACATCATTTGGTATATATTAATTATGCTTATGGTTTCTTGTTCAATTAAACTTTTATAGTTATATAGTGACCTTCTTTGTCTCTCATGATGCTATTAACTTTGATGTGTATTTAGCCAGAAATGAATATTGCCAAACCAGCTTTCCTTTATTTCCTATATTTTTTCACCCTTTAATTTTTAGTCTATCTCCAATGTGTCAAACACATTTGCACATATGCTGCCTTCATCATTTTCAAAGCATTCTCTTCCCATTTGAGCTCCTGATATAGTTCCTTATTTCTTTCCTCTCCTTTCGCCTCCCGCCCTCCCTCATGAACCCTTGGTAATTCATAGATTATTTTTCTCATGATTTACACCATTCTCCATCACCCCTCACCCACTCTTCCATTATTCATCCTCCTGGGAGGGGGCTCTAGATAGATCTTTGCGATCAATTCTCCCCTCCTCCCCCCACCATCCTTAATCCTTCTGGCATCTATACTCTATGGGTTGTGATATGAGATGGAAGAACCCCCCAATAAAAATATTTAAAAGAAGAAGAAAACATTCTGTGCTAAGGTGTGAGGATACAGGCACAATTGCCTTCAGGAAGTTCACAATGCCAGGAGATTAGGGGCAGGGAGCCTGAGAATAGAATTGGTGTCAGTATTTTATTTTTGTCAAATGCTGTTGAATCTATCCTGATTTATGGTGACCCTAAGTGACAGAGTACAGTTGCCCCCATAGGGTTTTCACGATTATAATCTTATTGAAGTAGTTCACCAGACTTAGTAATGTAGAACATGTTTTAAGAAACCAGAGAAGAAGGAAAACAAATCTAGTTTTTGAGAGAACCGTCAAAGATGAATAAAAATAAAAAAAGGAAAGAACATTCTAGGTACAAGGGAAGATATGGATCTAGCGGGGGAACATAAAAGAACATGACATATTTGTGAAATTTCAGATAGCTTGGTATGTCCAGAATAAAAGATAGTACCAGATCAGGGAAAAAAATTGCCATCAGTCTATGTACAATGCATTACTTGTAAGTGGTACACTAAAAGGTTCATTTAACAAATCTGTTGTTAGTCTTTGCCTTTTAACTGGTGAATATGAGCCATTCCATGGCAGATTCAAATCTCCCCAATCCAGCCAGGGGCTCATTCCATTCCCAGGAGCCCATGAATCCCCCCTAGTCAAATTTCCAACTCCACCTCTCCCTGATAATTTAGGAGAACAGTATTAATCGGTGGTAGGAGAGAGGGGGACTGTTAGCTCATCACCATGGTCTCACTACTATGGTCTTGGACCCTGAGTGTCCTTCTGGGGCAGAACAGAGCGCAGAGGGGTTTTCTGTTCACCAGGATTCTTTTTGTCAGTTTCTCTGCTGAGATGTCATCAGCAAGTGCTTTCTTTTGTCAAAGAGGGGGTCTAGAAATCAGGTTGCTGCACTCTTTCTGCATACCTACCCACCCCCTTGTTCTCTTCCCCCTGTGATACAGTGGATTTGCATCAGGCTTCAGTCCATAAGGTTGGCAGTTCAAAACCACTAGCCACTCCATGAGAGAAAGATGGGGCTATCTACTGTAAACAGTTACAGTCTTGGAAATTCACAGTTAGTTATCCTCTGTCCTAAAGAGTCACTGTGAGTCAGCGTTGCGTCGATGGCAGTGAGTGAGATATCTCTATGTCTTTATCGCTATAGCTTTCCTCTTCATTCAGCATCCTTAGCATCAGTCAATCCTTCCAATGCTCTAGGGGAAGCTCTACCATGATCGCATTCCCCAGATGCTTGGAGTCGTTCTTCCAGTGTGGTGTTGCCAGCGTCTTGCTATGGTCAGCTTTGCTGCCACAGAGATGAAACAGCACATGTACGCATGTGTTCTGTCTCTTTCTTAATTCTTCAGGGTATATTCCTAATGAAGGTATTACTGGGTGGTATGGTATTTCTAGGACGACTTAGTTTTAGTAACACCACATTGCTTTCCACAACAGTTAAACATGCTTACAAGTCCAGCAGCATTACAGAAGGCTTCCAATCTCTCTGCACCCACTCTAGCATTCCTCATCCCATCCTCATGACCTTTTTATGAATTAGGCTCTCATAGGTGATGCAAGGTGATGCACTTCGTCATAGTTTTGATCTGCATCTCTGAGTTGGCTAGCAAGCTTTCATGTGTTTTCTAACTTTTTTAGGGATTCTTTCTGATGATTTCTCTGTATCCTTTGCCCACCTTTTAATTGGATTATTTTTCTTCATGAGCTATTTCTGATGTCTATAGACTTTAGTGACTGGTCCTAAATATCCACTGATGAAAGAATGGATAAATAAACTTTAGATACACACACACTGGAATACTGTGTTTGGTGAAGTACCTCATGGCATGAACAGATTTGGAGGACAATCTGCTGAGTGAAGTTAGTCAAACACAAGAGGACTACTATTGTATGAGACGACTATTATATTTTTTAAATTGAGAATAAGTTTTCATATCAAATAAAATGGACTGTGATGGTCAACCTCAGGAGCGGGGAAAGGAGGGAAGAAGGAGCAATAAGCTAGAGGGTAGCTCAATAAGGGCACAGCTGATTCCCAGCCAACCCTCTATGCCAATGAGGACACAGGACATCTGGCCATTCCTCCACATTGCTGAGGACACAGATCCCTTCTGCCAAGCCTTGCTGCCAATGAGGGCACTACTAGCCTTTAGCCAATCATTGCCACCAATGAGGGCACATATACAACTTAGGGCCCAGATCCCTGCCTGCCAGTCAAGCCGCATCACATGCCAGAGCATAGCTGAATACCAGTCAAGTATCCTCACCAACAAGATCACAGATGCCACCCAGCCCAGGTTCCCTGTCAAAGAAGGCAGTAATGACCCTCAGCCAAGCCATTCCACCAATGAAGACACAGATGATAGATACCCAGTTAAACCTCTCACTCATGAGGCATCCTTCCAAGATTCCCTCCCAACAAGGACACAGATGTCACCTTTCCATGCCTTCACTCCAATGAGGGTACAGCTGAGCCCCAGCCAAGCCTCCTCACCAATGAAGGCACAGTTGACTTCCAGCCAAGTCTTCCTGCCCACAAAGGCACAGATGCCTCCCAGGCAAGTCTCAGTTGCCGAGAACACATGAGCCAGCAAGCTAAGCCATCCTCACCAACTAGGCCACAGATGACTCCAGTAAGGCTTCTAGCTAAGGAAGACAGTTGACACCCAGCCAGACTTACCCGCTAACAAGGGCACAGTTGACCCACAGCCAAACCTTCAAGACAACTAGGACCCAGATGCCCTCAAATTGGCCTCCCTGTCAATAATGGCACAGCTGACATGGTCAAGCCTCCTTACCAAAACTGGCACAGAAGCAATCCAGACAAGTCTCCCATTGCAAAAGGTACAGTTGTCAATTTCCAAGTCTCTCTGACAACCAGGCATAGTTACCACTCAGCCTAGCTTCCCTGCCTAAAAGGGCACAGATGTACTCCTCAAGCCAAGTCTCTGCACCAAAAAAGGCACAGCAGGACCCCAGGAAGGTTTTCCCCCAGTAAGGGAAGAGCTGGAGAGCAGAGATGCCTTTCCATCAACAAGCACACAGATGACACCCAACTATGCTCCCCCATTGCAAAGAGTACAGGCACTACCCCGTCAACCCTTCCATTAACAAAGGTACAGCTGTTCTGCACCTAAGCCTGTTTGCCAATGACAGCAGAGTTGACCCCTAGCCAGGCAAGGCACAGAGGCCACCCAGGCAAGAGTCCTCCTTGTCAAGGACACAGATGTCATCAGCCTGACCTCTTTGCCAAGGAGGACACAAATGCTACCCAGCCAAGGCTCTACACTTAAGAAGACATAGCACAACAGAGGCGTGGCCAAGCTTTCCTCCAATGAATGAACTGCTGATCTGCAGCAAAGAAACCCCGTGAACAAGAACAGATGACACTCACTCAAACCCCACTGTTGTCCAGGGTAAACCTCTCAGCTGCAATGTCACCTTGCTGCGATCATTCAAGAACGTGCCTCTCCCAAAGCTCCCCATGCCACAGGACTAACTGTACACTGCAAAGCCTGCAAAGCCTCTCCCTTCCCCCCCCCCCCCAGGGCAGAGCTGATGCCCAAAAAACCCATCCTGTCAATGAGAGTACAGATAACACACAGTACATCTTTCTCGCCAATGAGAGCAAAACTTCCTCACCCTTACCCCGCTGTGTTAGTTTCTGTTGACTAGAGAAACAAATTCATAGATCCAGATATGTGCATAAGAAGGAGCTATATATAAAAGAGCCATTGTATATTGGGAAAACATCCCAGTCCAGACCAGATCAATTCCATAAGTCTGATATTAACGCATGTCTGATACCAGTCTATAAGTTCCTCTTCAGACTCACACAACACAAGCGATGGCACTGAGTGCAGGAAGATCACAGGCCAGTGGGTGGAAAGTCTTGTGGATGCAGTGGCAGTGGAAGCATCTCAGTGCTGGCGTGGGTCTCCACATGACTCCTTCAGCTCCAGAGCTCTAGCTCCATCAGCGTAGCTCCATGTGGCTTATCAACAGAAAGAGGAAGCAGAGTCCCTGGGTCTGGTCTCCAGTGACCTATTTATCTCCGTAGTGCCTCCAAATAAGGTCGTCAAGCTGCGTGACCTGACAGGCTAAACTCCACCCCTTCACTCTTAATAGTCTCAAGTTGACACCAGATTATGTAGCTACTACCCATACCCCCTATCAACTAAGCCTACCTGATGACAAAAGCACAGATGTGACCCTCACAAACCAGCACACCTATGAAAGAACAAAGGACAGCAAGTCAAGCCCCACTGCCTATAAGTTACAGCTCACACCCAGTCAAGTCTCTCTGCCAACAAGGGAATGGCTGTCTCCCATCCAAGTCTCTCAGCTACAGGGGAAGAGCTGACCCCCAGCAAAGCCTCCCCAACAAGGAGGGTGCAGATGGCACTCAGCCAAGCTTCCCTGTTCCCAAGAGAAACAGACCTAGCTGCCCACTGCAGAGCGTTCCCACCTATGAGTGCATGTCCTACAAAGCCATCCCACCAATGAGTAATGAGGGAACAAATGCCATCCAGACAAGCCTCACCCCCAAGAAGGGCACAGCTCATACCCAGTCAAGCTTCTCTGCCTAGGAGGCAACAGCTGAGTCCCAGCCAACTCTCTCAGACACAGTGGAACAGCTGGTTCTCTGCAAAGTTTTCCTACCAAAAAGACACAGATAACACTTGGCCAAGCTGCACGGTTACCAAGAACACACCTCTAAGCTATGATGCCTCCCTTCTGTAACCATCCAAGGTGTCCCCTCCACAACCTGCACAAAGAGGCCGACCTCCCACTGCTGAACCTCTTCACCTACAAATGCAATGCTGATGCCCAACAAAGCCAACCTGCCAATGAGTAATGAGTGAAGAGATGATGGTCAAGTCTTCCCCTTGCCAAAGGCTAAGATGCCACCCCCACCCCCCAAGCCTCACAAGTCAACAAGGGCACAACTGACCTGCAGTTAAGTCTTCTCTCCTAGGAGGACCTAGATGTCATCCAAACAGCCCTCCCTGCTAATGATGGCTTAGTTGATGCCTAGCCAAGCCTCGTTGCCAAAGAGGGCACCAAGGGCACTCAGTAAAGGGCACTCCCCCTTCCCAAGGGCACAGATAGAATCTTGCAGGCCTCCCCACTCTCGAGGGCACAGACACTAGCCTGGGAAGATGAGCCCAGTGACCTCCTGCAAGTTTTCTGTCAACAGGAAAAGAGCTGAATAGCAGAAAAGCCTCGCCACCAGCCAGAGCACAGATGACACCAGCCAAGCCTCAAGTCTCCGAAGGTAAACTTCTGGGCTGTGGAGACCGTCCAAAAAGATGCCAGCTCCAGAACCTCCTTGAGCCACTGTATCAACTGTACACCACAAAGCCTCCCTGCCTACAAACGCAAAGCTAATGTCCTCTTCTGCCAGTGACGGCACAGCTGACCCCTAGCCAAGCGTCCTCTGCAAAGAAGACACAGAGACCACCCCATTGCCAATAGCATCTATGTCACCTTCGAAGTCTCCCCACCAACGAGGGCACAGATGTCACTCAGCCCAACCTCCCTGCCAAGAAGCCACCTAGGCAAGCCCAACTGACATGCAGGCCACAGCTGATCCCAGATCCAGCCTCCCCACCAAGGAAGGCCTAGATGTCACCTTTCCAAGCCTCCTTACAAGTGAGGACACAGCTGATCCCCCACCAAGCCTCTCTGCCAGCAAGGGCACAGATGACCTCTAGCCACGCCTTCCCATCACTGGGGGCACAACTGTAAGTGAGCTACCCTCTCTCCTGAGGTCATCCCAGAAGGTGCTTCCTCCAAAACCTCCCTGACACTGGGCTAGCTGACATCTAAAAGTCATCCACACATGAGGGGCACAAACGGCACCCAGTCACATCACCCAGGGCACAGCTGTCGGTGGCCTAGTCTCCCTGCTTTGAATATCATGGATGGTGCCCCCTCCAAAACCTCCCTGTTTTATCAGTCTATTGTCCTTTCAATATTCTTTTCCAGCATCATGATTGAAATGCACCAATTATTCCACCTACCTTTTTAATATCCAAATTCCACATGTATAGGAGGTCCTTGAAAATGCTATGACCCTGGTCAGGCACACCTTAGTCCTCAAAGGAACATCCGTGGTTTTCGATACCCTAAAGAGATCTTCTGCAACTGCATTACCTAGTGCTGATCTCTTGACTGATGTGCCCAAGAGCAGCAATGATGGAGCCAAGCAGGACAAATCCTTGATATCTTCAAAGTTTTCTCCATTTATCATAATGTTGTTTATTCGTCCATTTCGTGAGCATTTTCGATCTTCCTTACATTGATTTATAATCCATATGAAGGCTGCAATTCCTTTTTTTAGCAGTTCTTCATCTTCACCAGCAAGTGTCTTCAGTCCTCCTAACTCTCAGCAAGTAAGATGGTGTCATCTGTTTATCACAGGTTATTCAGAACCTTCCTCCAATCTTGATACCACACTCGCCTTCAAATAATCCAGCCTCTCTGATGATTTGCTCCTCATACAGGTTGAATAAGTATAGCAAGAGGCTATAACCCTGTCACACACCTTTCCTGATTTTAAGTCATGCAGCATTTCCTCATTCCGTTCACACAACTGCCTCTGGATCCAGGCAAGGTTGGCAGGAGTACAATGAAGTGTTCTGGAATTCCCATTCTTCTCAAGGCTACTCATAGTTTGTTTTCACCCACACGGTAAAAAAAAAGGGGGGGGAGGGAACCTTTGCATAGTCGATAAAATACAAGTGAATAACTTTCTGGTGTTCTTGGCTTTTAGCCAAGATCCATTTGACGTCAACAGTGATATTCCTGTTTTTTGTCTTCTTTTGAATCTAGTCTGAACTTCTCATGGCTCTCTGTCAATAGACTGCTGCAATTGTTGTTCCATATGATATCAGTGATATTCTTCTATCACTCGAGCATTCTGCAAAGTCATTGGAGTGGGTACAAATAAATATGGTTCTCTTCCAGTTGGTTGGCCTAGTATCCGTCCTCCACGTTTGCTGGCACAAATGAGTGCTTCATCAGCTTGTTGGAACATTTCAATTGGCATCCCCTCAATCCCTGGAGCCTTGTTTGGGCTGGTGCTTTCAGTGCAGCTTAAACTTCCTTCTTCAGTACCAGGGGTTCTTTCTCATATGCTGTCTTCTCAAATGGTGGAAGGTCTGCGAGTTCTTTTTGGTACAGCAAACCTGTG
>PVJH01015937.1:0-51947 GCA_004026705.1 Nesogale talazaci
CATTAGAATTTTGGAGTAAAGTCCTGCCATCTTCTGCAGACAACTACTGCCCCTTTGAAAAACAGCTGTTGGCCTGTTGTTGGGCTTTGGTGGAGACTGAACGCCTCACCTTGGGCCACCAAGTCACCATGAGGCCTGAAGTACCCATCATGAACTGGGTATTGTCTGACCCACAGAGTCATAAAGTTGGACGTGCGCAGCAACACTCCATTTTTAAATGGAAGTGGTACATACGAGATCGGGCCAGAGCAGGACCAGAGGGTACAAGTAAACTGCATGAAGAAGTGGCCCAAATGCCCACAGTCCCCACTCCAGTCACATTACCTTCTCTTTCCAAATCTGCACCTATGGCCTCCTGGGGAGTTCCTTTTAATAATTTGACTAAAAAACAGAAAAGTCATGCTTGGTTCACGGATGGCTCTGCACGATATGCAGATGCCACTCAGAAGTGGACAGCAGCAGTGCTACAGCCCCTTTCTGGGATCTCCCTGAAAGATAATGGTGAAGGAAAATCCTCCCAGTGGGCAGAACTCCGAGCAGTGCACCTGGCTGTTCAGTTCGCCTACAAGGAAAAGTGGCCAAATGTGAGACTATACATTGATTCATGGGCTGTGGCTAATGGCTTGGCTGGATGGTCAGGGACTTGGAAGGAACATGATTGGAGAATTAGTGACAAGGAGGTGTGGGGAAGAGATATGTGGATGGATCTCTCTGAATGGGCCAAGAAAGTAAATTTAATTGTGTCTCATGTAAATGCTCATCAAAAGGTTACCTCTGAAGAGGAGGGCTTTAACAATCAAGTAGATAAGATGACACGCGCTGTGGACACTGGCCATCCTCTTTCCTCTGCCAGTCCGGTTATTGCCCAATGGACACATGAACAAAGTGGACATGGTGGCAGTGATGGAGGTTATGCAACATGGACTTCCACTCACCAAGGCTGACTTGGCCACAGCCACTGCTGAGTGCCCTATTTACCAGCATCAAAAACTGATGTTAAGTCCAAGGTACGGAACCATTTCTCAGGGAGATCAACCAGCAACTTGGTGGCAAGTTGATTATATAGGACCACTCCCATCCTGGAGGGGGCAGCGCTTTGTTCTGACTAGAATAGACACATATTCTGGATATGGATTTGCCTTCCCTGCACGCAATGCTTCTGCCCAAACCACCATTCGTGGACTTACGGAATGCCTCATCCACCAGCATGGCATCCCACATAGCATTGCTTCAGATCAAGGAACTCACTTTACAGCAAATTCAGTGCGGCAATGGGCCCATGGCCATGGAATCCACTGGTCATATCATGTTCCTCATCATCCTGAAGCAGCTGGCTTGATAGAACGATGGAATAGGCTCCTGAAGACACAACTGCTATGCAAACTACGTGGCAACAACTTGCGAGGCTGGGGCAGTGTTCTCCAAGAAGCTGTATACGCTTTAAACCAGCGGCCAATATATGGTGTTGTGTCTCCAATAGCTAGGATTCATGGGTCCAAGAACCAAGGGGTGGAAACTGGAGTGGCACCACTCACTATTACTCCTATTGACCCACTTGCAGCGTTTTTGCTTCCTGTCCCAGCAACCCTATGTTCTTTGGGACTGGAGGTCCTGGTCCCTAAAGAAGGAACTCTCTCACCTGGAAACACAGCATGAATTCCACTGAACTGGCAGCTGAGAATGCCCCCTGTCCACTTTGGGCTTCTCATGCCTTTGGATCGACAGATCAGGAAGGGTGTCACTTTACTGAGTGGTGTGATTGATCCAGATTATCAAGAAGAAATTGGCCTGGTGTTACATAATGGGGGTAAAGAGGAATATATCTGGAATCCAAGAGATCCCATAGGCCGACTCTTAGTGCTACCATGCCCTGTGATAAAATTTAATGGTAAATTACAGCAACCACATCACGACAGGACATCTAATGACCTAGACCCCTCAGGAATGAAGGTCTGGGTCACCACACCAGGCAAAAAACCACAACCAGCTGAAGTGATTGCTGAGGGCAAAGGTAATACAGAATGGATAGTAGAAGAAGGTAGTTCTACCTACCAATTGCGACCACGTGATCAATTGCAGAAGCGAGGCTTGTGCTTATTCATGTATTTTCTGTTTATTGGCTTATTGAATTTTTTTTCTTTGCTCATGTATGATATATCAGCTACAATTGAACTCAGTGTGTTCTCATTTATATATATGATAGATGTTTAATGTTAAGTATAAGCTTGATTTCATTGATGTCTAGAAATTCTATATGGGTAAAAAATTTTGTACCAGTGCCCTGTTGGCAAGGGGTGGATTGTGATGGGTAGGTTTGTTATGCCAACATGGCGACAGAAGACTGGTGGATCTGTCGTGACGGCACAGCCAATGAACACGCGGGATGAATTGAAGGGAAGATACAGGAAGGGCTTCGCAAGTCCCGCCCTCTCTCTCTTGTTTCCGGATCTTCGGACCAGAGAGCTGCCTTGTTCGTCCTGTGCCTCGACCTCCAAGTAACACTACCCATGGGGCACCTAATCGTGGACTGTGTTACTGTGAGTTGAGGATCCTTCAAGCCCTACTTCACCACGCTTCTGGGATATACATCTCTTGAGCTGGGGACTGTTGGACTCTGTTATCTGGCTGACTGTTGGTGATATTTGGTGACTGTTGGTGATTGTTGCTCTGCCATTTGCTGCCTGTAACCAGATAGCCTGGATTGCTCTACAGAGCACTATTCAGCGGCCCTCAAGAACTGAAGGACTGGTAGTCTTCTAGTTGCCTCACGCAAGTGAGTTGCACCGAGCAATCTGTATTGATTTATAGTTAACTTTTTCTCTTTTTATCTTATATATCTCAAGTGAGTTGCACCAAGCAATCTGTATTGCTTTATAGTTAACTTTTTATCTTTTTATCTTATATATCTTTCTCAGTATATAAATATATAAAAAGGCATTACTAGTGTCCTGAATTTTATTTCTCTAAGAGAACCCTGCCGGACACATGGCGTCTTGCATAGGAGGTTGAGGAGAAATGAAAAGAAGAATGAAGAAAATGTCTTACAACTGTAGTGAAGATTGTATAATTCTCCTTTATGTGATTGAATTATTGAATTAAAGTGATATGTGAATTATAAGCCATTTAAACTGTTTTTAAAGTCTATATTAATATGAAAACACTTTTTGATTTCTTTAATCACAGAGGTATCATGCAATATTTGTTCTCCATGTTGGACAAGCTCGTAAGTCCATCCGTGTCTTGTGGTTTTCACAATTCCATCATTATTCTGTAGTGAGGCATGTAGATACATATGTACCAAAGTTTATTTTATTGACATTTAAGTTGTGTCCATCTTGCTGCTATTGTGAATAGTTCTGCAATGACCATGTGTGGATATATCTGATTGAGCTATGTTCTTTATTTCTTTAGAATGTAAATGAAATATATTATTACTGTGTCATGTGGCATTTTCATCCCCAACTGCTTGAGGAAAGGTTGAATTGCTTTCCCGGTGGTTTTGCTCATTTACAGACCAACTAGCAGTGTATGAGAAATAATTTGTGCACTCTGTCTAGCATGGTTATCTGCTTTTTTGAACTTTGCTCTCAAAGCAGGGTTAAGGTGTTATTTCATGCCCAGTTATCTCATACATTTTTCATGTTTATTGACTGCCTGAATGATTTCTTTGGTTAAATGTTCATATCTCCTCTCCATTTTCCAAAAGGGTTATTTGCCTTTTTCTTATAGAAATATTGAAGTTTTCTGTGCATTTTAGAGGTTATTCCTTTCTCTGATAGATCATGGCCAAATATTTTCCCCAGTCTGCTGGTTTTCTTTTTACTCTTTGGGTGAAATATTTTTTATATATTTAAGTGTCTTGTTTATAGGAGGTCACAGTCATCTATCCTTAAGTCTTCTGCTATGGACGTAATTTTCATTGTGTATGTTTGATAGTGTGTTTACGCTACATAGCAGGGTCCCTACATTTGTCACTCTCCTCTCTTTCTCCCATTGATGATCTTTATAGTGCTAAAATTTATACATATGTCTTTTATCCATCTTGAGGTTGTTTTCATATATAGAGTACAGAGTGGATACTGTAAATGGAATAAATTTTGCCAGCACAATTTGTTGAATTGGTGATTTCTTCATTATTTAATATGTTTCACTCCTTTGTCAAAATTGGTTGTCAGTAGGTGGATGTACTTATATGGGTTCTCTGACCTGTTCCCTTGGCCTTTGTGTTTCTCATTGTACCAGTTCCACACTCATTTAACTCCTATGGTTATATAGTACATTTTGAGATCAGATGGTGATAGGCTTTTACCTTATTATTATTTAGTAGTGCTTTGTTTATCCTGGGTCTCTTTCCATATAAAGTTGATGATTAGTTTTTTCATCTCTTTGAAGTTGATACTGGGATCTGGATGACGATTGCATTATTTTTACAGATTGCGTAAAGTAGTACAGGCATTTTCAAAATATCAAGTCCTACTATATCTCAGCATGATATGTTCTTTCATTTATATAGGTCTCTTTTGGCTTGTACTAATAGTGTTCTATAATTTTCTTTATGTAATTCTTCTGTTTTTCTGGTTAAATTTATTCATAAGTATATGCTTAAGTTCTGTGTCAACTCAGTTGGGTCAGGGTTTTCAGTTGACTTTCATTATGTGAGCTAACACAACGTAATTAGATTAGCTTCAAGTTTGGATTAAACATAATAATTAACTCAGAGAGCAGCTAGTAGTTGTGGTGGAATATGGCACCCATGATCATGTCACAATCCTGATGAACTTAAAAGAAAATATCAGTAGTTCTGAAGATTCATGTGATAGTTCTTTATGTTAGCTAAGTGTAGCAGTGGGAACTATTCAAATTGACTTAATATACCTAATTACATTGGGGGATATTGGGCCCCCTGGGTGGGTTGAAGTCAAGTGATAGTACTTAAGTGACAAATACTGGCTGAGCGTGGTTCCTATAATGGACAGTAAATTCAAAGTTATAATCAGAATGGTAATAACTCATATGGATTTAGGCTGTTGGATACTTAAATAGGGTGTTCCAAAAGTGAATTAGATGGGAATCCTACATAATATTTGCTTGATCTGAACAAGTGGTAGATTTCAATGCCCCATGAAAGACAATTTCACTCAAATTAGCAGAGCAGGGATTCATAGTCCTGCTAGTCAATTCCCAGGTTTGAGAAAGTTTTCAGACCCACGCCCTCTGATGTAAGGGGAGACAAAGCCACTTTAAGAAAAGATCCACTATACCACTGAAATTTTATATAATTAATTTTTCTCCCAAAATTACCCAAAGGATCTAGGATATTTTACAATAGTGACTATTCATTGTAGTAAAGAAAATAATCAGAAATGGTGGATGGGGTGGGAAAGGGACATTGGCTTGGAATTACAACTAACCCAGGAAAGTCAAAATGCTTTGACAGCCCATCAGTCAGAGTAGGGGGTGTATGGAGGTCAAATTATTAATGGAGTCCTAATTCAGGTATACTTCACAGTGGTTCTGGTGAGTCCACAAACTCAGTCTTTGGTAATTTACCCAGTGCCATAGTGCTTAATTGGGATAAATATACTTAGCAATGAGCAAAAACCCCATGTTACGTCACTGGCATTTGTGATAAGGTCTATTTTGGTAGGAAAAGCTAACTGGAAGCCATTAGAAGGTCTCTACTTAGGGAAATCATAAACCCAAAGATCACATTCCTAGAGCAATGAGGGAGATGATTACCACCATCATGGATTTGGAGGCTGCAGAGGAGGTGATTCCCACCACATCCCCATTTAACTTGCCTATTTTGTTTGTGCAGAAAACTATGGATCTCAGAGAATGACAGTAGATTATCATAAACTTCAGCAGGTGGTTACTCCAATTACAGCTGTTGTTCCAAATGTGGTTTCAGTGTTTGAACAACTTTATTCTTCTTCTCCTACCTGGTATGTAGCGATTGAGCTAGCAAATGCCATTTTCTCAATTCCAGTTTCTAAGGCCCATCAGAAGAAATTTGCTTCTGTTTGAAAAGAAAACAATTCATATATATATATATAATATGTATATGTATATTCATGATTCCCATTCAATAATTTATATACTCTAGCACTGTCATAATTTAGTCTGAAGGAAAATTGATTGACTTCCCTTTCCATAGAATGTCACACTGGTCCATCACATTGATGACATTTTGCTGATATTAGATTTGGAAGGACTGAGTATCTATAACTTTAGACTTATGTTTAGGCAAAACATCTCTGTGCTACAGGATAGGAAATTAATCCATCAGAAATTCAGGCACCTTCCACATCAGTTAAATGTCCAGGTTCCCAATGGTGTGGACTATGTTGAGATATTCCTAATAAAGGAAAGCATAATGTTTATGTCTGTGATTAAGAGCAAAGTTTCAGTCTCTTCTGCCATCCATTCTGATATTTTCTTTCTTTTTAGTGATCTTTTGCCTCCTTCATGATTTAAAACCTGCAATATTCTCTTGTTATGTTAGCATAACTGTTGTAGGAAACCACTTTAGAATGTTGAAAAGCAAGGATATTACTTTAAGGACTACCTCAAACCATAGTGTTTTCAATTGCCTCATATGCATGTGAAAGATAGACATTGAATTGGGAAAGCTGAAGAAGAGCCTATGCGTTTGAATTATGGTGCTGGTGAAGAATATTGAAAGCACTATAGACTGCCAAAAGAACAAATAAATCTATCTTAGAAGAAGTCTGGGCAGAATGCTCCATAGAGGCAAGTACGGCGAGGCTTTTTATTTTACTTAGGGCATGTTGTCAGGAGAGGCTTGTTCTTGAAGAGGAGTCATGCTTGCTAAAGTAGAGGAGCCGTCAAAAAGAGGCAGACCTTCAGCAAAATGGATAGACACAGGAGCTACACCAATGAGTTCCAACATAAGAAAAATTGTGAGAAGGGTGCAGTGCTTCACTTTCTTGTGCATAGGGCCACTATGAGTCAGAGCTCATTTAGTGACACCTAGCACCAATAACAGCTACCAAATCAGGAAAGGAGAAGCATCCTACAGACAACAGACTTGAACTTAAAAAGGGCTTATTCACTTCTACAACTGTGTGAGCCATTTTCTTGAAATAAATTTCTTTCTGTATATGCACATATAAGTATCCATTGTTTTGCTTCTCCCAGATAATCTAGTCTAACATACTGTATAGCTGGGGGTAGCTATTGTGAAAGGATCCTTCTTGGTGTAGTGGCTATGCATTGGACTGCTAACTATAAGATTAATAATTTGAAACCACCAACCACTTTTTTGGGGAAAGCATAGGTTATTGACTCCTGAAAATAATCGTCTCAGAAACCCACAATGTCAGTTCTATCCTGTTCCTTAAGGCCTCTGAATCAGAACTGACTCAATGTCAATGAATTTGAGAATTTGGGGGTTTGGGGTTTCTTTGTTTTGTTGGTTTATTGTGAATAGTATTGCTTTCTTGAGTTCCTTTTGAAAGTTCTCTTCATTAGTATACAGGAATCTTCTTTTATGTTGATCGTGTATACTGCCACATTATTAAATCTTTCAACTAGTTCTATTTTTTCAATTCATTGTTATTTTCTAAGTATAGAATCATCTCATCTGCAAATTAATCATTTAAAAATTTTATTTATTGTGCAAATCTGCATGTCTTTTTCTGTTTTCTTTTTTGGGGGGGGGCATCACTGCCCTCTGGTGGTAGTGGGAGCTACCCATAGCTGCTCCTGAGAGCCGCCGCTGGATTTGAACTGCCAAGCCCGAGGGCTGCATTCCCACACTCAACCACTCATGCCACCGGGGCTCAGCCCTCTGCATGTCTTTTTCTATCTAGCTTGATATATTAAAAATTGTATTCTATTGGTTGGAATTTTATTGGGAATTTTTGCTTTTATGGTAATTAAGGATGCTCATCTATACTTTTCTATTTTGTGATGCATTTTCTGTTCTCTGTTACCTGGGTTATACTCCATAAAATCGATTCAGCACTCTGCCAGATTTTTCTGTACTTTCTATTAGTTTGAGTAGACTTGACACCAGCTCTTATCTAAATGTTTGCTAGAAATCGCAAGTGACACTGTCTGACCTTTGGGTAGGAGTTCTTAACAATCAGATCAATATTTCTTTTGTTATGGATCTGTTCCTTATCATTCTTTCTTTTTCTTTTCCTTTCTTTTTCATCTTTTTTTTTGCATTCAAGCTATATAGCTAGTACAATTCTAGTAATTCATTTATATCTTCTTTTATTAAATTCTGTTAAGTAGGGTTGTACCCCGGTGGTGTAGTGGTTGTGTGCGGGACTGCGGCCCATTGGGACAGAGGTTCAGTTCCAGCAGTGGGGCTGGGCCTCCTACTCCCACCACCAGAGAACAGTGATGCCCCACTCCCCGCAAAAAAATTCTGTGAAGTGAATTCTGACCTATACCAACTCTGCATGTACACAGTATGAATCACTGCCAGGTCTTGCATCATCCTCATAATTGTTCTGCTGTTTGAGTCCATTGTAGCAACCACTGTGTCAATCCATAATTACAATGATTGCCATCCATTTCACTGCTCCTCTGTTTTACTAAAGTTGATGTCCTTCTCAGAGGACTGGTCTCTACTGATAACATATTCAAAGTATCTAAAGCAAAATCTCGCCATTTTTGCTTCAAAAGAGCATTCTGGTGGTATCTCTTTTAAGAGATAATTTTTTGTTACTCTGGTAGTCCATAACATAGCAGCAATTTTTGTCACAGGTTGACCAGGCAACCCTTGAGGAGATTGAAAGAGGATTTATCTAGCTGGCCACCCAAACAAGTCCTTTAGATCTGGGGTCCAGCAAGGAGTGAGCATAGCTTATAAAGAGAGGGCTGAACCATAGACCAAGCTTGGTTACAGCAGCAGAAGGCATGTTATCTGTGTATAAGCAATTCATTTGGTGTTGGAGGGAACATCCGTGTCTGAGGGAATTTGAATAGTGGGCTGTAAATATCTGTACCTAGGAGGAGGGGTGACAATTCTATGAGTTAGAATCAAAGTGGATAGGGCTCAAATAGAAATTTCTGCTTTTCCTTCTTCAATAGTAATGTCAAGTCTTTGCCAGCAGCATAAATCAAATGCATCAATTCTTCTTTGGTCTTCTTTATTCACTCTCCAACATTCACATGCATATGAGGCTACATGATTGAAAATACCATGGTTTGGGTCAGGCAAACCTTAACCCTCAAAGTAACACCCATTTCATCACTTTCAAACAGGCCTTGTGCAGCAGATTTAATCAATGTAATGTGTCATTTGATCTTGTGACTGCTGTTTCCATGAGCATTGATTATGAATCCAAGCAAAACAAAATGCTTATCAACTTCAATCGTTTCTCCATTGATTATAATGTCACCTATTGGACCAATTGTGGAGATTATGGTTTCTTTTCCATGAGTTTAATAATATTGAAGGCTGTAATCCTCTGTCTTCATCAGAAAATGCATCAGGTTCTCCACTCGCAGCAAGTAAGGCTGTGTCATCTAAATTTTGAAGGTTACTAGTAAGGCTTCCTCCTATCCTGATACCATATTCTTCCTATAATCTTGCATCTCTGATTATTTGCTCAGCATGCAGATTGAATAAGTATAATGACAGAATATACCACTGATGAACACCTTTCTTTATTTTAAACCATGTTTCCAGTACAAGAATCTTGAGTGTTTTTCTAGTGTGACTTAGATAATGGGGTTTTTGTCTAAATAAGAAAATACTTGGGGCTGAACCCCGGTGGCATAGTGGTTGTGCGTGGGACTGTAGTCCCCTGGGATTCCATCAGCGGCTCCACAAGAGCAAAGGCTGGACCTCCTACTCCCACCACCAGAGGGCAGTGATGCCCAAAAAACGAAAAAAAAGGAAAACACTCAGTGTCTACATAAGAAAATACTTGTATTTTACCTATAAGTGAAGTACATGAACTTTTAAGAATTATATGTTAATATCAAATTACTTTAAATGTATTTCTCACCAGTCATTCATACTGTATTTCAACTATGTAAGAAACCTAAAAGCACTTTCTACTGCCTCAGTGATTTAAACAGGTTTCTTCCCAAGCTTTCAGAGAAAAGGACTGTTATCAAAGTCATTAGATAGCCTGTGACAACATGATATCATTTTGTTATCAAGTATAATTCCTCATGTAGAGAAAATGAAATCTCAGAGTGTTTGAATTCAGTTGCCTTGCCAAAGTTAATTGTTCCTCAAGAGATGCCGTCCTTAGGGTGTCCTGGGAGTGTGAAGAAAAAAAAACAACTGCTGACTTTGGTCTCTTATTTTCCAGTGAGTGAACATTTTTCATGTAATTAGCCCCAGTGTTCCTTTGAAATTAACAGATCAACTAATAGTATGTTGTGCTTAAAAAGAAGAAAACAACAAGGCAAGTGAGAACATAACAAGGTGCATATTTAAAGGTCACAGACTCCTGATAAAAAAACACATTCAAACAATAGTGCCAGATTAACCTTTACAAAAGCCTATTACCTTTTCATGTGTGATCTGAAATAAGTAAAGCATCAAGTCTAGAATACAGTAGGATTACATATGCTTAAGTAAATTGTGAGGCCTATTAATAAGAGGTTATTTTGCACTGCTGTTCAGGATATTCAATAAACTCTCACAATAAAATTATTTCAATTAAAAAATCTTTTCTCGGTAGCCCATTCTCGAATTCCCGATGCAAATGTACACATTGTTAGTGCTGTTGGTACATCGCACCCATACTGATGACAGTGTGACACTGTGGCTCTACGCTGTCCTCACAGTTGCAGCTCTGTTTGAACCCACGATTGTAGCCGCCTTGCCAAGCATCCTGCTCCTTCCGGCTGCTCTGCTTTAGCAAGTATGACGTCCTTTTCCAGAGACTGGTGTCTCCTGAGAGCATGTCCAAAACACAAGAGAAGAAGTCTTGCCATCTCGTTACTAAGGAGTATTCCAACTGTACTTCTTTCGAGACAGATGTTTGTTCTTTTTACAGTCCATCCTACTTTCAATATTCTTTAGCAGGATCATCATTGAAATACATCAGTTATTCTTTCATCTTCCTTTCTTCAAGGAAAAACAGAGTAAGATGTTAAATTTAAATAAAACTGTATCAGTATTAACCTACTTTCTAATTCACCCTGTCTGTGAATAAGACTTCATATCCCTGTTCAGTTCATGTGGGGGATCTTTAAATGGATTTTGGATTTTCACTGTCATCTTTAGCCTTCTGCAAATCAAATATTGAGAATTTAAGCATTGATACCATTTCCTAATCTTATCTTAGGTACTGTCATTTGAATTCCTTGAATCACATGGGGATGATGTGCTTCTTCCTTGTGGCTTCAGTTGGCACCTCATTTAAATGGCTGACTTTTTAAGACAAACCTTTAAGATCCATGACAGTGTATTTTCTGAAAGCTGGATATCATCTGATTCCTTCACCAGTTTGCTCTCACACCCATATCTTCAGTTTTCATTTCATGAAGGTCTCATTTCATCCAACAAGGTCATCATCAGAAAGAATAGTTCTTGGATTAGAGTTTATGATTAACGCCAAGCTCAAAATCCATCCTTATGTCTATTGTTTATGTATATCCTTGGTTTACTTTAGAGGCAGCATCATGAGGTTATTGAAAAATATGATTAATAGCATACGGAGTATAGTTAGTAATTCTATTAATGATATCCTTCATCTAGTTAATGATATATAATTTAAAATATTGGTATGAAAAGGAATATGTGCATGTCTAGGGAACCTTAGGAGATGATAAAACATTTCACCAAAATAGATATTTGAATGGCAAACATGCACATGAAAAATGCTCACAATCATTAGCCATAGGGGAGATGCAAACCAAAACAATGATGTGTTATCATTGTACACCAATTATAGCTCATTTCTAAAAAACAAGAAATATAGGAGAGTGGGAAGAGAGATTCAAACTCTCATCCACTGTCGGTGGATTTTTAAATATGTACAACTACTGTAGAAAGCATTATGGTATTATGCCAAACAAATGAGAATAAAAATCCCATAAGCTCCAGCAGTGCCTGTGCTGGGTATATACCCTAACGAATTAAGAGAAGTATCATAAACAGATATATGCTTTCCCATGTTCATCACACACTGGTCACACTAGCAAGAAGTTGGAAACAACCCAGAAACCCATCAATCTATTAGATAAAGAAACTTTGGTACATACACACAATGAAATACTACATACCTCTAAAATATATTGAAGGCATCTCGAAGCACCTCATGACATGGATGTAACATTATGCTGAACAAAACTGGCCAATCACAAAAGAACAAATTGTATATAAGACAGCTACTATAATAATAAACACCAAGACAGAGCACCTATTCTCGGATCATGTAATCATTTATTATGTTTTCCCAAGCAATGCTGTGGTGTGACTGCCTAATGCATATGAACTGTTGATCACTCTCTTATTTTTTAAATCTAAAAAAACACTTCTTCACAGATGATGGCCACCTTAGATAGGTCCTTGTGCCATTGGGAAAAAGAGGAAGTCCTCCAAGGTGTTAGACTGACATGGTGACTGAAACAATGGGCTTAGTTATAGGGCCAATTGTGAAGATAGCAAAAGATAATATTTCATTCTGTTATGCATAGTGTCACTATGGGTCAGATCAAACTTGATGGTATCTAACAACAACACATAAACAAGTGATAGTTTCTTTATTTAATTGTAAAATACGTAGACTTAAATCATGAGGCTTTCATTCTATCACTATTAGCATATTTGTCTAGATGATTCTTTGTGTTTAGCCAGAATGCCTGCACTGTACATTATTGCATATTTCTAAAATTCTTTCCCCTATTGACTATATGTCAGTAGTTCTCCTTCATTTGTTGGCAAGCAAAGACAGTTTCAGAAATTGCCAATTGGAGGGAAAAGATTGCTCATTTTTGAGAATCGCTAACATTCAAAATACACACAAATTTCAAAACGAAAAAAAAATTCTCGTTGGATCATGAACAAGACAGGAAAGTAAACGCTCACCAGTTCTATCAAAGTGTTTCTGAAGGATTTGACTAAATATAAACAATCAAATAAGAAAGAAAGAAAAGGATTCATATCAGAAAAGAAGTAGTAAAATCTGTTTAATTGCATACAGCATTAATATTTATGTAGAAAAACTGATTAAATCAACAAAGAGGATGCTAGAACTAATAAATGAGCTATCAGTTGTACAAGATCAATATAAAAATATCTACTCCAGTTCTATACATTAGCAATGAGAATGAAATTAGCAAAACAATGCCATTTATATCAAAGTAAAATAGTAAGATAAGGGCTGAACTCCGATGGTGTAGTGGTTGTGCGCGGTAATGCGGTCCACTGGGATGGAGGTTCAATTCCAGCAGCGGCTCCACAGGAGCAAAGGCTGAATCTCCTACTCCCACCACCAGAGGGCAGTGATGCCCCCAAAACAAAAAAAATAGTAAGACAAAATGAACAAATAAGTGCAAGACATGTCCATTGAAAAATAATCATTAGTTAAAAAAATTTAAAAAGCAAACTGTAGAAAGATGTTACATGTTTATGAATCAGAAGTGTTTATAGTTTTATGATGCCATCTTAGCTTTTCTCCATCTATGATAAAAATTCCACAAGTGTTAGTTATAAGGTGTTAACTATGAAAAAAATTCCCATCATCTATATTTATTGAGCATTTACTGTGTACAAGGCACAATAGAACATACAGAAAACATTGCTCATGCTCTTGAGGAACTTACATTCTAAAGGGGATGGGGTAGGGGAGGAAATGCAACTTTTAAAATGGTGTTTTTATGTGGTGTTTTCTGCAAGGTACTTACTGAGCTTTGGGATAGAACTTTGCCCCACTAGTATGCAGAGAAGAGAGGAAGAGAAAGGCAGACAATGACAGACCATTCAGGATAGAGAAGTCTTACAGGGAGATAAACACAATCTCATCAACTAAGATTTGCTGCAGTAAACAGGATGAGGGGAATAGCTTATGGTGTGCAAGCAAAGGAAGCAGGATTTCTAAAATGCTCAGTGGAGTCAGAAAGCTCATGTGGTCTTTTTCCAAGGACATGGCTGCCACATAGAAATGGTTGGTGACAAGACAGAAAAAGACTAAATAAGGAAGGTGATCCTGTGCACCTGACAAATGGAAAGAAGGAAAGGATCAAAACTGAAGGCAGGCGATAAGAATATTAACATTTTTCAAAAAAAACCAAATGTGATTTGGAAGCACAAAAACATAATTAATGCTACCTAATATCACAATAGGCCAAGAACATCGTGACTTCCTAAGTTAAAAAATGCCATATACCCCCAATTTTAATGGAACATAATACTTTTATCTGTTCAATCTCCCTTCGAAAGTAGAAACTGATTGCGGAGAGAAAGGGAAGGATCAGACATGGTTTGAACAGTAGTAGTTATATTAGTAGTATTTTTACCATTATGAAAAACTCTGTATTTAAACTTGGCAAAAGTCCATTAGCTAGGTGCTGAGAGAGAATAAGAATTAAATTTCTAAAAATGTACAATTTCCTTTAGAGCAACTCCAGAATCAAAAAACTAATTTACATGAAGTGCTGTAGAGAAAGTAGTTGAAAATTCCATTTATAAAAGCTTATCCCACTTACATCACCTTAAAGCATGTTCTTAAAAATTATGTTTTGATTATTCATGAAAATTTCATAAGACATTCACCAAAGCTAACTGTCATCTCAAAGTATTTCCCTGTTAACTGCTTTTACAGCACATGCATGTAGACAAGTATCAAAACAAGGGGGGGGTTCACAAAAGCAAAAAACCTTAATGCATGGGTTTTTTTTTTACTTCTGCGCTTGATATACATAAAATAATGGATAGCAAGAAATTCATTTTTACTGCATCTTTACTTGTACATTTGTTCTTAGTTTATCTAAAACATTTAAATACAAACGAGTATAGCAAAATAATAAAAGCAAACAGCAGGTAACTACAAATAATGGAATGTGAACTATTTCTGCCTTTTTCCAGAGTCAATTGGGGCACCACTTTGTCTAAAGGTCAAAAATGTGCTGTTTTTTCCCAGCACCTTCCGTCTTTTGCTCAATACTTGGGCCCACCCTCCAAGATGACCTACGGGCTCTGACAACATTTTTGTAAGCAACTGAGAGAAGATTCCTGTCCTCATTAGACAACTCAGCTCCTTGCTCAGTTACGGAATTCATGCAGGCTGCCGTGTCACCTTATCGTTCAGTCTGCCCGACCAGTTTGGCCCTTTGCACCAGCTCATTTTTATCCATGTCAGGATGTTCTGTGTCCAGAGTGGGTGGCAGTGGACGGAAAAGGGTTCAGCAGTCTCTGCTATAACAATTTTTTCTGACAGTTTAGGAGGCTAGAGATCTGGATTCAGGACACAAACTCTATGGGAAAGCTTTAATTAAAAATGGAATGAATGTATAAGTTGTAACATCAACACCGTGGTATATTACTCAGTAAAAAATAATATGGTGCTTCTACATGCAAAAATTTAGATTAATCTGAAAATAAAATACATACTTAGCAAAACATACCAAAACAAAAAAGTGCAGGCTATATGATTGCATTGAAATAAAAATTTAAGAAAGAAAGCTAATCTTTAGTGGTAGGAAGCAAATCAGTGGTGTTTGGGGGTATAAACAGTGGAGGGAAGAATTAAAAAGGTACTTTTAAGTATGATGCATATATTTACTCTGATGATTTGGTGATAATTTCACAAGTCTAGGTCTAGAGCTATATATATATATATATATATATACATATACATATACACACACACACACACACTAAGAACGTATACATATATATTGACATAGTGGCTACAATGGGATCAAACATAGGAATGATTATGAGGATGACACTGGATCAGATATTGTTTCATTCTTTTGTACATAGGGACAATGTGAGTCAGAAAAGTGTAGATTAGAGGTTCTCTGCCTTCTTAATGCTGCACTCCTTTAATACAGTTCCTCATGTTATCACGACCCCTCAACCATAAAAATCTTTTCATTGCTACTTCATACTATAATATTGCTACTGTTATGAATTGGGCAACCCCTGTGAGAAGGTTAGATGACACCTAACACAATAAAGTTAGCATAAGTCATCCATATAAAAATGATACATTGCTAATTATATAATGGAATTGAAAAGACAATGAACTTTTTCCTTGAAAATTTTCAATTTCTCAGAGAGCTTTACCTTAGAGAATTAGGAAATCATCATCACATATTTCCCAATTACATACACACACACACATATATATATATATATATATATATATATATATATATATAAACTTCCAATGTAAAACAGCTTTGGGCCACATTCCCTATTGTTGATACTATGTAGAAATGCAATTTTTATGGACTAGATTAAGAATAGATTATTTACTTATCATAACTGTTAGAGTTGCACTTATTACACGATATAGTTGGTGAAAGTAGATTTAGGAACCACTTTTTTAAAATTAGGCTAATAATTCCCTTAAATTTTTTGATAGGTGTCCAGAGTGTCATGTCATAGGCGGTCATGTGCTTATGTTAATTTCATGATTGAGAAATTATGGGTGGAGAAATGATTGAGAAATTATGGGGTGGAGTCTAGCTTGTTAATCTGGAGATAGCCATTGAGTAGCCAAGGAGGCCTCTGTGTGGGCATTCTCCTGATACGTTTGGGAAATCTCGCGATGTTTCCCTCATGGAGATGAGAAAATATCTCCCCAGTGGTTGGGAGTTAGTCTGAGAGACAACGAACTATGGGACAAGACAAAATGACAGTATCTCAGGAGCAGGAGGAGCTGGAAGAGAAGCTACATGGCCTTACCCTGATGGAGTCAGACCTCTGAAGCTGGAGAAGCCACGTGGAGACCCCTGCCAGCACTGAGCTGCTTTTACCATCATTGGATGCTGTTGATGGACCCTGAGCCCTGGAAATGAGGAGCCATGGGGAGACCCCTGCCAGCACTGGGACTCTGCACTCACTGACCTGTGACTTCATGAGTTGGAAGGAGATGTTATAGACTGGTATCAGGCATATGGGCTAATATCGGACTTATGACTTTGAACTGGACTGGATTGGGATGTTTTCTTAATGTTCTATTCCACTTATATATAAACCATACCCTTATATCCAGATGCGTGTCTATAAATTGTTTCTCTAGTTTACCCGGACTAACACAATAGGTTACGAATCTGATTAGACCAGAGGATGTACACTGATACTGATAGGAAACAGAAATATAGGAATCCAGGATAGATGATCCCTTCAGGACCATTGGTGAGAGTGGCAATAAAAAGGGTGGAGGGAAGGTGGAGTAGAAAAGGGGGAACCGATTATAAGGATCTACATATAACATCCTCCCCAGTGTACGAACAAAAGGGAAGTGGGTGAAGGGAGACATCAGACAGTAAACGATGGGACAAAATAATAATAATTTATGTTATCCATGGTTCATGAGGGAGAGGGGAGTGGGGAAGGAGGGAGAAATGAGGAGCTAATACCAAGGGCTTAAGTAGAAAGCAAATGTTTTGAGAATAATGATGGCAACAAATGTACAAATGTGCTTTGCATATAATGGATGTATGTATGGATTGGGATGAGTTGTATAAGCCCCCAATAAAATGATTTAATGAAATAAGCAGCTTTTAAAGAGCTCAGTTTTCTTTTTTCAAGTTTGGGGCCTTGTGTGAACAAATAGAAAATAGATGTGGAGATATTTGCACCAAGTTTGCTTACAGCAAAGTAGCAGGATTCAGCAGCAGTCAAGCTTTTGGCTCTCATACCAAGAAGGTAAGAGTCAAGTTGGAGGAAGAAGGGAGGAGCCTATCATAATGATCTACTCATAACCCTCTCCCAGGGGAATGTCTAACAGAAAAGTGGATAAAGGGAAATATTGGTCAGTGCAAGACATGAAAAAATAATAATAATTTATAAATTATCAAGGGTTCATAAGGGAGGGAAAAAGGGAAGGGAGGGAGCTAGGGGAAAATTGAGGAGCTGATACCAAGGCTCAAATAGAAAGAAAATGTTTTGAAAATGATGATGGCAGCAAATGTACAAATGTGCTTGACACAATAGATGGATGGATGTATTATGATGAGCTGTAAGAGGCCCCAATAAAATGATTTATTAAAATTTTTGATAGGTTGAACTCTATCTGCTTTATTCATGATGGGTAGTAACAGAAATTAATGGTATACTATTAAAAGTATTTTTAGGAAATTGTGTGCAATTGGTGAAGCATCAAAAGTATTTCTTATGCATAATAAATTATGTTAATTTAAAAAAGCATTCATAAAAATTGCCCAGTCTTCCACTGAAGCAAAATTAAGCAATAAATTCACAGAATCGGATTAGTAATTGATGTTCTCTGTTACAATTGGCATTTGAAGCATTTTGGTTCTGCTGATAATAAATTATATATTTTTCTAAATAGTGAATTGTGACATTAACATTTGAGCAATTGTTATGCTTCAAGTTTTTATAGTCAGCCTATAGAAGAACTTTATCCTTCTTCAATGCAATTGTTTCTAATCATGATACTTGGAATAGGATTTATCAGGATTAGAATATATAAATAAATAATAGCCAAATCTGAATAATGAAAAAACAGGACATTGAAAAAAGAAAACTCTTTGTAGTCAATACTATTTTTGTAAGGAAAAAGCCATAGAGTAACTACTGGGAAGTGTTTCCTCCTTTCCTCTCTCCCTCTTTTCTCCTTTCACAGGACCTTAATTACCACACACGCACACACACACACATCCACTCACACCCACCCACCCGACATTATATACCTAACAGTCACATCAGATCTCTAGTTTCACAAAGCAGAGAGCCATATTAAATATTCCATTGCACTGTGGCACCACACTGATTTATACATCTACTATAAAATATAAAAACAAAGTATAAGCTACAATATTTGAATACATAATATTATAAATACAATTTTGTAGTTTACTAACTATATAAGGGTCAAAGGGTTGAAGGAAGCTGAAAATGATACTGTGCTGTGGTTACTATTATCCAGAATAACATGTAGTTTTTCCTGTTTCTCTTTAAAAAGAAAATCCCTCCATGGGCTAGCACAAGTCATGGTGAATTTGACAGTTACATAAGGATTTTGTAACAAAAGAAAGAGAGAAAGAAAGAACACATATCTGTATTCAGAAGAATCGGAACTCTGCTCTAATGAAAATTGCAAACCAAAGTAATAGCAATTTATTACTGTAAGTATATATAAACTGTGAGCCCGAATTGACTTAAGAGAAACACATTGAATTTGTTTGTGTGTTGGCTTTATACAAACATATGACCATAAAAAAAGTTTATAAAATTACTATGGGAGTTACAATGTCATCATTCTCAAAAAACTTAAGTGAAGATACATCAGTAATTTCCAATGAATTTATATTTCAACCCATTGTTCTGAAGTCCAATGATGTACTAAAAGTATAGCGTTTGGGGGTAATTTTCATGATAAGTGTTTTCAGTGGTTTCTGGCACTGTAGACTGTTGAGTTTTGTTCTAATCAAATTTGGAAAAATCTAAGCCAACATTTCTTTAAATATTTTTGATCTTATTATACTTCTTTTCTCCTTTGGGGACTCAGATTATATACTTCAGACTACTTAATACTATAAATATTTGAAGATATGTTAATATTTTATTTTTAATCTGTCAGTATAAATGATTACTATGATCTTCAAATGCACTTATTTTTCTTTGTTTAACTAATCTACTTTATATATTAAACACATTCTGTACTTTTGATGAAACATTTTTTCAGTCTCTAATTTCTAGAAGTAGTTTTTTTAATGATGCATTCTCATAGTATTTTGGGGTTCCAATAAACTTCTAGCCACACAGTTGGCAATTCAAAACCACCAGTCATTTGGTAGGAGCGAGATGAGGCAATCTTTTGTTCCTGTCAAGATTTATCACTTTATCCTGTATAAGCAACTCTGTGTGGGAATCAACTTGATGGCCATGGTTTTGAGGTTTAGTTTGAATAGGATATTTTCCTGCTTCTTTGCCTATCTACTTTTTGTCTTGTTTTGTGGAGACTATGGATTCTCCAATCAATTTCTAAAACATGTTGAATTTTGTTCTAATCACCAAAGTCTTATAAAAGCTTGGGTTTAAGGAGATGTGTCAGTCAGGGTACAGTGTAGCAACAATGAAATATGAAACTTTCCTTTCTTTGGTTCTTAATCGCTTCCTACCCCCACCCCCTCCACTATCATGATCCCAATTTTCCTTACAGATCCAGCTAGACCAGAGAAGGTACACTGGTACAGATAAGAATCATAAACATAGGGAATCCAGGACAGATGATTCCTTTAGGACCACTGATGAGAGTGGTGAGCCTGGGAGGGTGGAAGGCAGGTGGGGTAGAAAGGGGGAATCAATTACAAGGATCTACATATAACCTTCTCCCTTGGGGATGGACAACAGAGAAATGGATGAAGGGAGACATCAGACAGTGTATGATGTGACAAAATAATAATAGTTTATAAATTATCCAGGGTTCATGAGGGGGGGAGCAGGGAGGGAGAGGAAAAATGAGGAGCTGATACCAAGGGCTTAAGTAGAAAGAAATGTTTTGAGAATGATGATGGCAACAAATGTACAGATGTGCTTTGCATACAATGGAAGTATGTGTGGATTTTTATAAGAGTTGTATGACCCCTCCCCAATGAAATGATTTAAAAAATGAAGGTTGGGTTTAGGCTTTGTTAGGGTGAATCTATATCCTTTTTCTTTTCAAATGACTTCCTCTTGGTCTATGCACTACTTCTGTATGAGAATAAATAGATGGATTGAAACTGTCATGCTTCACACAATGATCCATAATTTGTTAGATTCCACACAGCCAAATAAACTATCATAGTAATTGAAACATACATAAGCATTCTTATATTTTCTGATTTTAGCAAAGATCCATCTGATATTAATTATGATATCCTTTATTCCATGCCCTCTTCTGCATTCTATTTGAATTTGTGATAGCTCCCTATTGATGTACTATTATAAACTTTTTTGAAATGTCTTCAACAAAATTTTATTTCTGTGGGATATTGGTTATACTGTTTGGTACTTTCTGCCTTTCATTGGAATTGTTGCTAATATGAATCTTCTAAGTTTCTTGGTATAGAAAAATGGAAGTCACATCTATTGTTGAAATATCTCAATTACTATTTCATAAATAAATGCAGTCTTGATTTTCATTAATACTTTCATAGTAGCTGGGATATTGTTCCTTCAGTATCGGTTCCTGGTCATAAGCTCTCTCCTGATATAGTTGCATATTAACTATTTCTTTTTGGTACAGTCACTTGTATTCCTTATATTACTTTTTGGTGCTTCCAGAATTGCTCAACATTATGCTCATAGAAATTCATACCTTTGAAACTTGGGGATTGAAGTTCTTTCAGCTTGAGAAAAGCTAAGCAAGTTTGTTTTTCCACACAAAACCAGAAAATATAGGCACCAGGGTTATATCCTTCTACCATAGTTATTTAATTTGTATGTGGTGCAGATAAGAAGAAGCTAAAGACTCATGAACAACCTGTGATATTAGCAAAAAGACATTGCTGGAAGTGAAGAAGTAAAAGCCTTAATGATGGAAGAAAAAATGAAAGTCTTCAGTATGAGTTACATTTCAATGTAATATATGATAGTTAATGTTTTGTGTCAACTTGGATAGATCACCATTGTCAGTGGTTTGGTAGTTAAAAATCTTAATTTCCCATGTCCTGGCCTACCATCATGTGATTACAACCAATTAGTTGTAAGCCTAAATGATGGCATACGATGAGGATAGATTAAAACACTCTAATTCAGGTCTCAGCCATGATGTCATTCATGGTCTCAGGGCTGTTGTCTGTTTCTAATAGTAATGCTGTAGGACAGCTTGCTTGATTTTGGCTGGGGGTGGATCCTGCACCTAGTTTAGTGACCAGCATCAATTGCTTGACATTGTGTCTGCTATTCCTGGATATCTTCAGTGACCTGCTATTTGACCTGCCACCTAAGGATTTAGTCACCTCTTAGACCAAACCCCAGACTTACTGACTTTGAAATAACTAAATTCTGTCATCAAGTTTCCTCTGCTAATCTTAGGGTCTTAGTCTTTGCAGTCATCATTCAGTTGCCTTTCTATAGACCTTGGGTACACAAGGCCCTGTAGCTACCTGAGTCAGGAGAAAAGGGTGGAATATTACCAAATTCATTCTATCAAACAAGCAAGATCCTGGTATTGAGCCAATCAAACACAACACTAAAAATGAAAATTGTATACCAATATCCCTCCATAACATTTATATAAACATTCTCAACAAAATTCTAACAAATATAATTCAGAAATAAAATATACATCATGACTAAGTGGGATGCATATTATGTGTATGCAGATGATTCTATACAAGAAAAGCAAGCGACTTAATCCATTACTTAAATAAAACAGAGGGTGAGAGAACATTATCATATCAATTGAGTCAGAAAGGCATTTATCAAAATTCAACATCCATTCTTGATAAATTCTCTCAGTGAAATAAGAATAGAAGGGGTCAGAGTCAAGGTGGCATCCAGGTACAATCACCAACCCAGCACTCTTGTTGTTAGACTAGAAAATTAAGATTTGGGAGTGTGCATGTAGACTCCACCATGGCACACCAAACCTTGAGACAAGGTAATCACATGGAAAATGTATTAACAGAGTTGGCCAGGGGGTTGACACATTTGGAGTCAAACTGACCTTTTCCTTAAAACTATGTACCACAGAGGACAACTTTAAAACTTCAGGTTGGGGAGAGAGACCTGCCTACCATACCCACACATAAGCAATCCAAGAAGGAAAAAGCCAGATTTAGATTCCAGACCTTATATCGGCACACCAAACCCTAAGGACAATGACCCTGAACCAAGAGGACTATAGGACCGACAGCAGCTCAAGACATGATGACCCCTCAGTGGGGCATACCATGACAGATAACAATACTGGGGAAACATAGTGGGCAGCGAATTCAGTATAAATCCTCCAAAGCAGGGCAAACAAAGAAGAGAGCATAACTGATCAGCTATAGGAGCAAAGCCAAGTCACAGAAACCTCAAGGAACCCCCAAAATAGACTTCAGGCTAGGATAATCAGTTCCTGGAAACCCCCAGGACCAGTTAGAGGATAGTCATAAAGGTCAGTGGACATACCTGGAATTATTATTATATATGTGTTTATAAATTTATATTTCTTTTTTCTCTTTGCATTCAACTTATTTGTACTGTCTACATTACTGCTGGCTTGTCTACTGTATAAGATAGGCATGGGAAACAAACCCGAAGAGAAAGAAACAGGACTGAAGGTTCCTGAAAGACTTAGGTTGAGGAAGATATGGGGAAAGGGAGGGGTGAGCAAACAACACCACAGATGGGAACAACTAGGGAATTAATGTCAAGACATAGAGATTCTGGGATTGTGAGAGCAATGGCTATAGATAGAGATGTAGACATAAGTGTGCACTTATGTAAATATATTAATTCATCAAATTAATACACATAGTTGTATATATTTATTGGTCATACATTGAGGAAATTGATGACCTTTGAGTCTTGGCTCAAGCCCTCACTCAACACAAGAATATTTTGTTCTAGCAACCTGGCATTCTGTGATGCCCACTCTCACCACAAGATCCCTGAAGACAAAATGGGTGCACAAACAAATGTGGTGAAGAAAGCTGATGACGTCTGGCTACCAAAAGATATAGAGTCTGGGGCCTTAAATGCTGCAAGGTAAACTAGCGGCCATCTAGAGAAATAAGATAGTTGACATAATATGATGTATGTATACTCATGTCCATGTTAACATTATTCAAAAGAGCAAAGTGTAGAAATAATTTAAGTGTCCTTCAATGAATGGCTAGAAAACAAACTATGGTACATACAGCGCAATATGATGGACCGTGTCAGATTAACAATGAATCTGTGAAACATCTCACAACATTGATGAACTTGGAAGACTTATACTGAATGAAATCAGTCAATTGGAAAAAGGAAAACATTGTATGAGATCACTATAGTAAAAAGTCAATAAAAAGATTATCCAGGCAAAAAAGCATCCTTTAATGATTACCAGTGATGCGAGCAGGAGAAAGGAAAAATCACTAAGGAAATAATAGACCTGTACTAATTTAGGTGAAGGAACAGGCAATATGCAATTAGAGGAGTTAACATAACATGATCAAGAGAAGGTAAAACACTGGGAGATACACAAGAGCAAAGGCAAAAACCATAAGATGATATTAACTATAAGGTATTGAGTAATTTATTAATGGATACATAAATAGATATGAAAGCTGAACAGGAAAGGATTGGCATATGGCAATACACAAGCAGCATACATGAAGTTTGTTAGAGGATATTGTTACATATATATTTGCATGTACTACAAATATATTCATGTACATTGTAGAACATGCAGGTGGAAATATTATAAAAACTTAGTCATAACAATAATCCTGAAGAGATGAGTCACTGAGCTTGAGCTTTAGGAACAAAGTCTCAATGGATATTAATTGGCATAACAGTCCAAGTAGGCAAAGTTTTACATTTGTGGTCCAGTGATTTATTTATTATGGCTCTTCCAGCCATAGTATTTACAACTCCCACTAAGTGAGGGAATGGAAATATGCAAATAAGGCTTATGAGATTTTAAGGAAGGGATTGGTCAGTTGGCCACTGTGTGTAATTTATAAAGTGTCATCTCAGAAGTTCAAATCCAGCGGCGGCTCTCAGGAGCAGTGGTGGGTAGCTCCCACGACCATAGAGGGCAGTGATGCCACGCCCCCCCCCCAAAAAAAAAAGTAGAGCTAGGACCCTGAGTAAAAATTAGGAAAGGAAGAGAACAAAAGAAGAGATAGACAATGAGATTAAAAAGAGAAAAAGATTCTAGAGCACAATTTGGGGGATTTGTATGAAAAGTCTAAGTCTAAAGAAAAAATAACCAGTGATAATTTCCAGGTGAAAGTAAGTCAAAGTACTTTTATAAAAAACAAATATAAAAATCATTCTATCGTTCAATTCTAAATCATTTACATAAGTCCCTCTTGGTCATCCTAAACCATTATGTGTGGTGTACACATGTGATAGGCATGAGAAGTTTGAGAAAATTAAAATAAAAGCTTGAATTAATAGACTGAGTAGGCATAAATAAAGAAAAATTGAACCTTCTCAATTCAGAACGCTGTGAATTAGAGATGGGAAGAAATGGCAGTATGAGCGGCAGCAGCATCAAGAGCATAAGACTGAACATGAGTTTCGCAGCCCATGGTGGATCCAGTAAAACTTGAGTGCCCTCAGGAAAGAAGCTCATTTGGGAAGTGGGATGCTTCCAGGCACTTAATTAGGTAACTATGTTTGCTGTTCCACAGAGCTAGAGCCAAGCACCTTTGGGATAAGTATATGACAGAATGGCGCATTCGTTGGCATTTATTTTATCAGCAGCACTAAAAGAACAAGAAGATTTCTGCAAATACAATTGAGAAGATGGCATCCTGATCAAAAGAATTTTATCATGAGCATTTCTAATTTTCAAATGTAACCTGATTGTTAGGGGCTATCGATTCTGTTCTGAGGAATAGAAACCCTGTACACAACAGAACAAAGCACTGTCCAGTTCTGTGGCATCCTCATCATAGCTCCTATGTGTGAGTCCATTGTTACAGCCACTATGTCATTCATCCTATTGAGGACCTTCCTCTTTTACACATCCCTCTACTTAAAATGCATGATATCTTTTTCCAGACACTTATAGTTTCTTACAAAATGTCAAAAGTATGTACACCTACATTTCACCATACTTATTTATATGGAAAGCTTTGGCCATATTTCTTTCAAGACAGAGTACTTTGTCTTTTGTCAGTCTATGCATCCTACTTTCAATAATCACTAATATCTCAATTTAAACACATAAATTCTCTTTCAGTATTTCTTACTCAATGTTTTACTTTTGCATGGAAATGAGGCAATTGAGCATTCCATGGCTTCAGCTCCACCCATCTTGCTCCTCAAAGTATATCCTTGCTTCTCAATATTTTAAAGAGGTCTAGTGCAGAAGATTAACTTATTGAAACTCATCTCTTTATCTCTTGATTTCTATTTCCATGATGGCTGATTGTGGATCCAAGTAAAGCAAAATACTTGACAACTTCAAACACTTCTTCATTTTCATGGTGCTAATTATTGGTCAGTGTGTGAGGATCTTGGTCTTCTTTACATGGAGTTGTAATTCATACAGAAGGCTGCAATCCTTGATCTTCATCAGCAAGTGCTTCAAGTCTTCCTCACCTCCAGCAAAGAATTTTGTAATTTGCATATTGCAGCTTGTTAATAAGTCTTCAAATCCTGATCCCACATTCTTCTGCACATAATCCAGTTTACCTGAATAATTGCTACACATACAATTTGAACAAGTATGGTGAGAGGATGTAACCCTGACACAAACCTTTACTGATTTTAAAACATGTAGCATTCTCTTGTTCTGTTAACACAATTGTCTATTGATCTATATACAAATTCCTCATGCGCACAAGGAAGGGTTCTAGATTACAATTCTTCTCAAGGTTATCCAGAGGACTTATTTATGATTTTTGGAGTTGAATGCCTTAACATATTCAATAAAATACAAGTAAACGTCTTTCTTGTATTCTCTGCTTTCAGCCACGCTCTATCTGACATCAGCAATGATATTCCTCATCACATAGTTTCTTCTGAATTTAGACTGAACCTCTGTAAGCTCCCTGTCAATGTACTGCTGCATGTGGCATCAGTGACATTGTTCTATACTTTTATCATTCTGTTGAGTCACTTTTCTTTGGAATGGGTACAAATATGGCCAACTGATTTCAAGACATCCATATTTGTACCCATTCCAAAGAAAAGTGACGCATCAAAATGCTAAAATTATAGAACAATGTCACTGATACCATGATCATCCACCAATGGATGCAGCAGTACATTGATATCTGAGAGAAAAAAACTATGGATAAGCTCAATATTAAAAGCTAAAAGCAGGTCAGGGACTGACAGTAGAGCAGACCATCCATTGCTCGTATGTAAGTTCACATTGAACCAGAAAAAATGTTATAAGTACACAAGAGCCAAAATATGATCTTAAGTCTATCCCACCTGAATTTTGAGAACATCACAAGAGCAGATCTGATGCACTGAATACTGATGACAGAAGACAGACCTGATGAGCTATGGAAGCACTTAAATTCTGGAAGAAAACAAAAGGTCCTTTAAAAGGTAAGAAAGAAAACATTTAAAGTTAAATACAAACTCTAAAAAAACTTTAAAACTTGCTCTTTATCTTAGGACAGCTAAGGCATATGGACAAAAATTACCAGGTCAAAGATCTTAATAGAAAATTAAAGGGCAGTTCAAAGAAACAAAGTCAAATATTATAATGAAATATGCAAAAAGGATCATGCACAATATATCTTAAACCAAAGAAAAATTTAAGCCGTGAGTTGCAATAGTGAAATATTCTGTGAGCAAAATATTGAAAGATGAAGGATGAATCAAAAGAAGATGGAAAGCGTTCCCAGAATCACTGAACCAAAAGAACTAGCTGATATCCGACCATTTAAGGAAGTAGCATATGATCATGAACCAATTGCACAAAATGCATTAACCAAAAACAGGGATTCAGGAATTGATGAAAGTACAGGGCTGAGCCCTGGTGGCATAGTGGTTGTGTGCGGGACTGTGGCCCACTGGGATGGAGGTTCGATTCCAGCTCCATGGAGCAAAGGCTGGGCCTCCTTCCACCACCTGAGGGCAGTGATGCCCCCCCCCCAAAAAAAAAGTACAATGGAAATGTTTCAACAAGCTGATAAAAGTACTGGAAGCACTTACTGATGTGTCAAGAAATAGTACCCCATATGTCAATATTAGTTCATAAATTCCTCTTTAGACTCATGCAGCCATACAATGATGCTTAAAGCAGGAAGATCACAGTCCAGTGGGTGGAAAGTCTTGCAGATCCAGTGGTGGTGGAAGGATCTCAGTACTGGTGTGGGTCTCCATGTGGCTCCTTCAGTTCCAGGGCTGTGACTGCATCAGTGTTACTCCATGTGACTTGACAGCTGAAAGTAAAAGCAGAAAGAACCTGTGCAGGTCTGGCCTCTAGTAAGCCCATTGTGACAGCCACTGTGTCAATCCATCTCGTCAAGGACTTTCCCCTTTTTTATTGCCCCTCCACTTTTTCAAACTTGAGATTCTTTCACAGGAAGTAGTGTCTTCTGACATGGTCAAAGTATGCAAGATTAAACCTTGCCATCCTTGTCTCTAAGGAGCACTCTGGATACAGCTCTTCCATGACAGGTTGGTTTATCTTTTGAGCCATGCATGGTACTTTAAATAATCTTCTCCAGCACAACTCAAATTTACTGATTCATCTTCAGTCTTTCTTATTCACTGTACAACTTGCACATGCATATGAGGCATTTGAAAATACCATGGCTTGGGTCAAGCACACCTTAATGTGGCATCCTTGTTTTTCTATACTCTAAAGAGGTCTTGTTCAGTAAATTTATCTAATGATCTCTTGACTGCTGCTCCCAGGGGGATTGATTATTAATTCAAGCAAGATGAAATTATTGACAACTCCCATCTTTACTGCATTTTATCATGATTTTACTTTTAGGTCCAATTGTGAGTATTTTGTTTCCTTTACATTGAGTCACAAGCCATACTAAAGGCTGCAATTCTTTTTTTAAATCATTTCATTGGGGGCACTTACAGGTCTTATATCATTCCATGCATCAATTATATCAAGTATATTTGTACGTATATTGCCATTGTCATTTTCTAAGCATTTACCATACTTTCTATTGGAACCCTTGGTATCAGCTTCTCTTTTTTCTCTCCCTTTCCCTCAGCATATCTTAAACAGAAAGAACTTAACGTAAAATTCTAGACCAAGATCTAATATTTAAATATCCTATGGCAATATACAGAATGATATAGGAAGCATCAAAAGAAAACTCTCTGTACCAAAAAGTAGTCCACGTGCCATCATTTCAGGAGCTGCCATAGCAGCAAGAACTATTAGTATTGAAAAGGGTTGCAATTCTTAATCTTCCTTAGCGTGTACTTCAATTCTTCCTCATTTTCATTTTTTTTGTTTTTTGGGGGGCATCACTGCCCTCTGGTGGTGGGAGTAGTAGGCCCAGCCTTTGCTCCTGGGAGCTGGAATTGAACCTCCATCCCAGTGTGCCACAGTCCTGCAAACAACCACTACGCCACCGGGGCTCAGCCCCCTTCCTCATTTTCAGTAAGCAAGATTATGCCATCCATATATTTCAGATTTTTGTAAACCTTCCTCCAATTCTTATGTCAAATTTTTCTTCATATAAGGCAGCTTCTAGGATGATTTGCTCTGCATACAGATTGAGTAAATATGGTGAGAGGGCACAACCCTGACAATGTTCTTGATGTCAAACCATACAGTATTCCCTTGTTTTGTTCAGACAACTACTTCTTCATTACAGCACATTTTTTTCATCAGCATAATGAAATGTTCAAGGATTTCCATTCTTCCCAAGGTTATCTATTGTTCGTTATGCCCCACAAAGTTGATGCCTTTGTTATTTTTTGTTTGTTTTTTTGGGGGGCCATCACTGCCCTCTGGTGGTGGAATTAGGAGGTCCAGCCTTTACTCCTGTGGAGCTGCTGCTGGAATTGATCCTCCATCCCAGTGGGCCCCAGCCTGCGTACAACCACTATGCCACGGGGGCTCAGCCCAAAGTTGATGTCTTTGTATGGTCAGTAAAAAACAGGCAAACATGAGAACTACAGATCAATATCCCTAATGAACATTGATACAAAAATCCTTAATAAAATACTGGCCAATAGAATACGAAAGTATTTAAAACAAATAATTCACCATGACCAAATGGGGTTCATACCCGGGATGCAGGGATAGTTCAGCATGCGAAAGACCATTAGTATCATTTGCTATATTGACACACAAAAAAACTATAAGAACCATGATAACTTCAATAGATGCAGAAAAAGCATTTGACACCACTCAATACCAATTCCTGTTTAAGAAACTCAAAAAGATAGGAATAGAAGGAAAATTCCTCAAGACAATACAAGCTATGTATGAAAAACCAACTGCCAATGTGATAGTCAATGGAGAAAAGACAAACACAATCCCACTGAAAAAGGGGATCAGTTAAGAACGTCCCTTGTCTCCACTCCTATTCAATATCATACTGGAGGTTTTAGCTAACAGTATAAGGCAAAAAAAAGACATCAAAGATATTCAGAAAGATGTGAAATTATCATTATTTGGAGATGATATGATTTTATATATGGAAAATCACAAAAGTTCCACAAGGGGGATATTGGAAACAATGGAGGGGTATGACAGAGTGGTAGGATATAAGTTCAACAATCAGAAGTTGATTGCACTGCTATAAACATCAGATAAGACCACAGAAGAGGAGATAACAAAGGGGTACCCTTCACGATTGCCAAGCACAAATTGAAATGTCTAGGGATATACGGACTAAAAGAACAAAAGATCTATATGATGAAGATGAAAGAACAGTATTAAAAGAAACCAAGAATGACTTCAATAAATGGAAAAAAAATCCCATGCTCATGGATCTGGAGACCCAATATACTAAAGATGACAGTTCTACCCAAGGCACTATATAAGTTTAATGCAATACTGATACAATTACACTCAGCCTTCTTCAAATAAATGAAGAAAATGATTACCAACTTCATAAAGAGAGGGAAGAAGTCCAGAATTAGCAGAGAACTCCTCAAGAAGAAGGGCACCATGGGAGGGCTTATTTACCTGACTTTAGCACATACTATATAGCCACAGTGGTGAAAAGAGCATGCTATTGGCATAATGATAGATACTCAGACCAATCAAAAAGAACTGAAAACACAGAAATGAAAACATCAGTGTACAGACAACTGATCTTTAATAAGGGCCCCCAAAATATCAAATGGGGAACAGATGCCCTTTTCAACAAGTGATGCTGGAAAAATCTGGATATCTACCTGTAGAAAAATGAAGCAAGATCCTTATCGCACTTCATACACTAGAATAAACTCCAGGTGGATCACAGACCCCGAAGTAAAACCCAGCAATGAGTGAATTGGGACCAACCTGAGAACACTGGCACAAGGATTACATAGGCTGTCAGTAATAGGGAAGGATGCAAACACAGAGGAGGATCAAATAGATAAGTGGGATATACTGATGATGAAACACCAAAAAAATTCACCAAGAGAGTAATAAGAGAGCAGATGGACTGCGGAAACATCTTTAGCAATGACATATAGGATAAAGGTCTTATTACTGACATTTATAATAACCTGATAGCTTCAAAAAAGAGGAAAACTAACTGCCCACTGTGGAGGTGGGCAAAGAACCTGAACAGAAATTTCAGAGACAGAATGGTGAAAAAGCATACAAAAATGTTCCCAATCATTATCTATAAGAGAAATGCAAGTCAAAACAACAATGTGATACCACCTAACACCCTCAAGGATAGCCCAATTCAAGAAATCGAAAAGCAAAAAGTGTTGGAGAGGCTGTGGGGGATAGAGACTCTTATCCACTGCTGGTGGACCTGTAGGTATGTACAGCCACTATGGAAATCAATTTGGAGCTATGTAAAACAGATAGAAATTGAGCTACTATATGACCCAGCAATTCCCCTGCTGGGCATATATCCAGAAGAGGCAAGCAACAATCCACGACCAGACATCTGTGCCTCAATGCTCATAGCAGCACAGTTCACAATCACAAGGAGTTGGAAGGAGTCCAAATTTCCATCAACTGATGAGTGGATTAAAAAGCTGTGGTGCATACATACAATGGAGTATTTTGCATTACTGAAAAGCAGTGATGAACGCATGAAGCACATCATCGCATGGGAAGATCTGCAGGAAATTATGCTAAGTGAAGTTACCCAATCACAAAAGGGCATGAACGACATGAGTCAGCTGAGGTAAGCTTAATAATAATAATAATAAAATGCAAAAAGGACATCGGGAAAAAGCAACAGTATAGAGAAAATCCTGGGGGAAGGCCCAGGTAGTATAGCAGAGGCCAGACCAAATACAGGGCTACATATGGTAGTCAACTAGGGTCGGGGTCCAACCAGGAGGAGGATGCCAGATGGTGATATGTAGAAAGGGAATGGAGTACTAACCCACCCAAGGAGAGTGTATTTTTAATATCTCCACAGGAAAAGAGGGACCAAACTTAAATCCAGTGTTCCTGGATATGAATGTAGCATGAAGCAATGGAGAAGAGAACCAGTGGAGAGGTCTGAGAGCACAACCCCAATCTCAACTACAGGGGCAGCCACCTCTCCCGCAGGGGAGTTTGTCTTGGAGGTCAGCACTGAAGCTGCAGCTTGGGGATTGAGATATGCCTGACCAGAGTACAAAAGAACAACTGAAAGGGGAGGAAGATAAAATGGAATACATCCTGGCCCCTGAGCCTTCAGGACAATATTCCCACTCAGAAGAGCCGATGCAGAGAGAGGAACATATGGCCACCCCAAGGCCTTTTGGGGTCACCAATGGAGAAACAGGGTCAGGATTCTACCCTGTCTGGCCCAACCACAACATGACAAAAACCTAAGGGTGTGCAATAGAGCTTGGGGCTCCAGATGGAGTGCCAAGCATATATTTTGGGGCCAGGGTGTGGCACCCCATTCGACTCAACCAGGGGACAATCCTGAAGGTCAACAAACAGACCTTAAACTATTTGCAGGTTTTTATATTACTATTATATATATACATATACATATATACATATATATTGGACTTGGGGCTTTTTTGTTGATGCTATCATTGTTCTATTTTCTTTGCCTGCTTCATTTTAGGATGCCTTTTTTGTACGTATTGTTTTCTCTGCAGGTCTATCTAAATAAAATAGGCTGAATGAACAGCCTGGAGGCGAAAATGATGGGACTGATGGTTCTGGGGTGAACAAAGCAGAAGGGGAGGAGGGGGGAAGTGGGTGGTGTGGACTGGCCCATGGATAAGGGAATAACAAGTGATTCAAAATCAGTGACAAGGTGGTTGTGAGAGGTCCGATAGGGATTGATCAAGAGAAATGTAACGGAGAGAAAATACTAAAACCCAAATGGAGGTTAAGCATGGTAGTGGGACAAGAGGAAGGATAAGGAAATAGAGGAAAGAACTTGGGAGCAAAGGGCATTTATTGAGGTTTAAATATAGGCATGTACATAGGTGCATATATTTATATATGATGAGGAGGAAATAGATTAACATGCATTTGCTTATAGGGTTAGTATTAGGACAGCAGATGGGCATTGGACCTCCACTCAAGTACTTCCTTAGTGCAAGAACATTTTGTTCTATTAAATTGGCATACCATGATGTGCATCTCCCTGACACAAGCACTGAAATCAAATGTGTGCATAAGCAAATGCGATGAAGAAAGCTGATGGTGCCCGGCTATCAAAAGATATAGCATCTGGGGTCTTAAAGGTTTGAAAGTAAACAAGTGGCCATCCAGCTCAGAAGAAAAAAAGCCCACATTGAAGAAGCATATGACCACGAGGTGTCAAAGGGATCTGGTATCAGGCATCAAAGAACTAAAACTTTTGTCATTATTAATGAGGAGGAGTGTAGATTGGGGACCCTAAGCCCAGCAATAAGTAAAGCGTCATCCTCTTACAGAAGGGTTTTTGTGAGGAGATCAGCTAGTCAAGGTACAGTATAGTAACAATGATAAAATATGCAACTTTCCTCTTTTTCGCAAATGTTTCCTCCTACTCACTATCATGATCCCAATTCTACCAGACAAGTCCAGCTAGACCAGGGGATGTACACTGTAGTCAGAAACATGGGGAAATTAAGATAGATGATCCCTCAGGACTAGTGGAGGCAGTGGTGATACTGGGAAGGTAGAGAGATGCTGTAATAGAAAGGGGAAAACAATTTCAGGGATCTACATATAAGCTCCTCTCTGGGGTATGGACAACACGGAAGTAAGTGAAGGTACATAATGGACAGTGTACAATATAAAAAGGCAATAACAATGTGTAAATTATCAAAGGTTCATCGGTGAGGGGGAGGGTGGCAAAGGAATATGGGAAGCTGGTACTGGGGGTCTAGGTGGAGGGAGGATGTTTTGAGAGTGATTATGCAACAAGTGTGCAAATGTGGCCTGCATACAATTGATGTATGTATGGATCGTGATGGGAGTTGTATGAGCCCCCAATAAAATGATTAAAAACAGCAACAGGCAAACATCTTTCAGGTATTCTTTGTTTTCATCCAAGATCCATCTGACATCAGCTTCTCTTGTTTCACACCCTTTTCTGAATCTAGCCTGAATCTAGATGTTCTCTGTCAATGTACTGCCGCAACCATTGGTGGATGAACTTCAGTACAATTTTACTTACATGTGAAATCAGTGATGTTGTTCTACACTGTGTGCATTCTGTTGGGGCATTTTTCTTTGGAATGGGTTCAAAAATGGATCTCTTCTAGTCATTTGGCCATATAGCTGTATTCTTTTTTTTTTACCCGCCCACCGGCCCATGTAGCTGTATTCTAAATTTCCCACCAAAGACTAGTGTTTCAATTAATTAATCAGCCTGTTCAAATATTTCATTTATTATTCCATAACCTTGGTTTTGGTTAATGCTTTCAGTGCACATTGAATGTTTTCCTTCAGTACAATTGGTTCTTGATTAAACAAACAAAAAATCTCACCTGAAATCGTGGAGCATTGGTGAGATGTTTTTTGTTTGTTTGTTTGGTACTGTGACTCTGTGTAGTCTGTCTATATTATTTTGATAGTTTCTGCTTCATTTTGCATATAGAATCATTCAGCATTGCAACATGAGGATTAATTTTTTTATTGAACTTATTTTTTGGTGGGCTTGAAATTTATTTAACTCTTTCAGTTTAAGATATGCTGAACATATTTTACCTTTTTGTTTTCTAATTCTAGATCTTTGCACATTTTTATAGTATTTTACTATTTTTCCAAGATCCCCTTTGAAATTTTCTGTTCAGTTCTTTAAGTTCATGATTTCTTCCACTTGCTTTAGCTACTCTACCATCAAGAAGAAATTTTTGTCTTTTTTGACATCCACAAAGATCTGTTCTTTCTTATCTGCTTCTTCAATGACCTTTACTTTCTTCAGAAATGATATTCCTGGTGTCTTCCCACAGCTCACCAAGCCTTCTATTTTTAGTATTCAATGCATCAAATGCATCATTGAGATTTTCTCAAAGTTCAGGTGAGATGCACTCAAAGTCATATTCTAGTTCTTGTGTACTTGTTTTAATTTTCTTCATTCTTATCCTGAACTCACATACAAGCAATTGATAGGTTGATCCATATTCAGCCCCCTGGCCTGTTTTTAGCTGCTAATAATAAGCTTCTGAATCGTTTATCCCCACAGATATAGTCAATCTGACCTGGTGGAGTTCATGTGTATAGTCACTAATTGTGTTGTTGAAAAAATGGTATTTGCTATGAACAAATCGTTGATCTTGAGAAATTCTGTCATAGGATCTTCAGTTTCCTTTCTATCAACATGTCCACATTTTCCAGATATTATTCTTTCCTCCTTTTTCCAAATTTTCACTCCACTCGCCAACAATTATCGAAGTATTTTGATTGCATGTTTGATCAATTCTAGACTAAGGTCGCTGCTAGAAATATTCAATTACTTCATCACTAGTTTTGTGGTGAGAGCATAAGTTTGAATAATAATTAAATAAATTTAATTTCCTTGGAGGTATATAGATATACTCTTATCACAGACAGCATTGTACTTCCTGATTCATTTTGCAAAGTCCTTTTTGACAATGAATGCTAAGTCATTTCTCTTCATTTTTCTATTCTTTGCATAGCAAATCAGATGATTTTTAGAATTCAAAATGGCCAATACCAGTCCAATTCAGCTTAGTCTAGAATATCACTCTTTGTGCATTTCATCTAATTTTTGATCACTTCCCAATTTTCCTAGAATTATACTTTGTACATTCAAAATTCTGATCATTAGCAGATTTTGTCACCCTGTCACCTTTTTGGGTCATTTTGAGCCATGCCCCATCTGCAAATGAAGTTTCCATTTACACACCCTTTACCCAACGCACAGCACCATTATTGACTCCACTCCTAGAAATCACCTTCTTCTCAATCACATTTCTAGGACTCTTCAAAACCAAAGGTCATTCTAAACTATCTTGAAGAATTGTCTGCTACCATTCATTAGTTCATCAAAACCTGACATATCAAAGCGATAAGTAAGGTTTTCATTGGTTCCTTCCTCCAATGTAGGGAGCCAAGTCTTTCTTTGTTGTTAGTTCTTTAGTCTGGATGCTCTGCTGAAATCAGCTCACTTTGTGTGAGCTTGTTGGCATTTGAAACACCAGTGACATAGCTTCCAACATCACAGCAACTGATAAGTTATCACAGTGTGACAAACCTGACAGACAAGTAATGGCATGTGACAATTAATAGGAGATTATAATATCAGGAAAGGGATTGAAGTTAGTAGTGTCTTGCTTCTCATTAAATTTCAGAAACTTTATTTTCCTTACATAAAAGAAATCAGCACAATGATTTTAAAAGTTTTAAATTATAGTTATAAATATGACCTTTTAGTTCCATTGTTTAGTTTGCATAGCAGAAGATTGATAAAACACTGTGTATGACTATTTTAATGTGGGGGTTAAATTATTAAGAAGCAGTTATGAATGAATACCTGTGAATTATCATCAATACACAGAATAAGCTATAATCATAGAGAACAAGTTTTAGCATATATATTATAAGATTGAAACAAAAACAAAGAATAAAAGAAAAACCCTTATATTCTTCAGAAGACAAAGCAATGGAAGGTAAATTTACCTATAACTGTAAATGAGAATAATTCAGTTTCCTATATCCTATTAAGGAGCTGTGGTGGCACAGTGGGTTAAGTGTTGGCCTACTAACTGCAAGAACAGCAGTTAGAATCACCAGAGCTCAATGGGAGATAGGTGAGGCATTTTGTTCCCTTAAAGTCTCAGAAATCCTAGGGAGTAATAAGTTAGATTTAATTCCATGGCAGTTGATTGGACTACCTCAGAATGGTGGTGCAGTGGTTAAGCACTTTGCTGCTAACCCAAAATTTGAACCCCAAAGTCACAAAATGGTCACAAAAAGACGAGGCTATGCTTCTCTAATGATTTATATCCTCAGGAACCCTCTGGGGCCAACCTACTCAGTCCTACCATGTCACTATTTGATGGAATTTGACTAAACAGCAATGTTTTGTTTTTCTTATTCATAAATTAGAGACCTCTGATTTAATTTTGCACACTGGATTTAATGGGGGAAAGAAGTCATTGAAATGAAAACTAATAATTTTTAACAGTTTTATGGACACATCATGAATACATAGTACAAGTCATTTGCTTGATCATATTTAATAGTTGTGAAATCATCAGTCAATTTTAAGACATTTTCTTTCTTTCTTTTTCCTCCGTGGCCCCCTGACATTTTCGTTCTTTATATCATTTAATTTTAACCAAATAAAATATATATAAGATATAAAGACAATATTTACATCTTAAGGAAAAAAAACTAGAGATTAGATATATTAGATATCTTAGCACAACCCACCCTGATGCTAAGGTGAACATAGCTCAACGTTTGTTTTTGTGCATGCACAGGGTTGTGAATATATGAATATGTATGTATATGTATACTTTTAAAAGAATACGCCATATAACAGACAACTACTATATGAGGCTATATTTTGGAAACCATTTTTACATTTTATTAATGTTCCAGACAATAATTCTCACCTCAAAGTTGGATCCAAAACACTTGATTTTAGACAGGCTCACATATATTATTTAGCACATGTGCTAAGTTCACATTTTGACTAAGAGTGAGCAGTATGAGGAAAGAGGTTTTGGATAAACTTTGCATTGATCTAGCTCAAGTCAAACCATTGGTGTCTGTTTTGTAATCAGCTATCAGAGTTGCAAAAAATGTGAGTTTTTGGTCACTGGAACATGGGCAGAGCAACAGCAACAGTAGTTTCTTCATCAGTCCAATTCTATGATGTGACTTTGAGTTCTGCAACCAGAAACTTATCTTCAAGTCCATTTGCATAGCCCTTTGAATGGTTCTATGAATTACCTAATGTCCTTTAATAAATTGATTTGGTATTTCAACTAGCCATAATGGATTTAGTAGTCTCTTACAATTAAGAAATGTGACTAATGTAAACATTTATGTGGCACACATGAATGCATTTCAAAGCACATTTAATCTGATCCTTTTAAAATCTCAAAAAAACAAAACCCCTTCACACTCACTGACATTTTGTCGATAGAAGCTCATAGTGACCCTTAAAGCCTAGGAGTAAAACTATTATGTTATAAAATAACCTGTTTAGGGAATCACTTTTTCAATTCAGTGAGCTTGAATAAGCCCTGACATCCTTTCTAAGAGAATAAGTGGATGATAACTCTTAGAGATTCAAGAAGAAATCCTCACGCTGTTGTTGGTCATGTTTTAGACTGCGAACCAAAGTCAATTGTTCAAACTTATCAGCCAATGTTCGAGTGAAAGATGAGAACTTCCGCACCAGTACAGTCTCAGAAACTCCAAGGAACAGGTCTTCTCTGTCCAAAGGGTAACACTGTCAGAATCAACTTGAGGGGGGTGTATTGAAATTGTTGACTTTTCACTTACCTAAAGTCGTTATCTACAAATAAAGTGTCATAGGTGGTTAATATTCATTGTTTGTCACTGCCACCAGGAATTTCTGAAAGAAATATAAAATGTAATCTAATGCTCCAGAAACAGTGCATGGTGTAAGGTTAAGCATAACAAATAATCTTATGGGCTTTTGAAAATAGCAGAAATTGGAAAACCATCCTCTAAAGATATGCTGTTCTTGTTGCTGTTAGGTGCCATTTTGTCAGCTCTGATCCATAGCAACTGTGATAGTAAAGACTTATTATGCCAACCTGGCCAATAAACACACGTGGAATTAACTGAAGAGCAGAGAGATAAATAGCTCGGCAAACCTCACTTTTCTTTCTCTTGCTCTTTGATGATCGGACAGTGTGCGGCTGCCTTAGCTTGCTTTCTGTCTCAATTTATAAGCTATGCTACCAGTAGGACACTTAACCTGTGGACTGTATTGCTGTAGTTTGAGGTTCCTTCAAAGACCTGATTCGCTACACTACTGAAATATACATCTCTTGAGATGGGGACTGTCAGACCCTGTCATTTGGCTGACTGTTGGTGACCTGCCTTACTGTTTGCTGCTGGTGGCCTGATAGCCTTACTCTACAGAGGACTCAGTTATCTGCTTCCTTGACTTAAACCTAATGACCCTCAAAACTTGAAGGATTGTCAGTGTGTTAGCTGTTCCATGGAAGTGAGTTGCACTGAGCCATTTGTACTGCTCTATAATTAGCTCTTTATTTCTTATGTTTTATCTATCTATCTATCTAATCTATCATCTATCTACCTATCTGTCTGTCTGTCTGTCTGTCTATCTAATCTTATCATAAGTGCCCTGGTTTTCTTTTCCCTAGAGAACACTGTCTAACATAACAACCCTATGTACAATGGAACAAAACCCTGCCTGTTCCTGCACCATCCTCAAAATTGTTTCTGTGGTAGAGTCCATTGTTGCAGCCACTGGGTTAAATCATTTCATTGAGGACCTTCTTTCTCCCTGTCCCTCTAACTTACAAAACATGATGTCCTTCTCCTGACATGTCCAAAATATGTAAAACAAAGTTGCACTATCATTTCCTCTAAAAGGCACTGTGCCCTTATTTTGTCTAATATAAATTGGTTTGTACTTTTGGAAATCCATGGTACTTTCAATAATATTCATCGATAATATAATTCAAATATGTCAATTTTTCTTTGGTCTTCCTTATTCAGTGTCCAACTTTCACATGCATATGAGACAATTGAAAATATCATGTCTTGGGTCAGGCACAGCTCAGTCCTCAAGGCATTATCCTTGTTTTTTAATACTCTAAGGAGTTCTTATGCAGTCGAATTACCTAGTGAAATTCATCTCTTGATATTTTGACTGTTGTTTTCATGAGGATTGATTGTGGATCCAAGGAAGACAAATATCCTTGGCAGCTTCAATCTAATCCCTTTTAATAAGATGTTCCATATTGATCAAGTTGTGAATATTTTGATCATTTTTACATTGAGTTTCAATCCACCTGAAGGTTGCAAGTCTTGATTTTAATCAGCATGTACTTCAAGAAGTCCTCACATTCAGTAAGCAAGATTATGTCATCTACATAGCACAGGTTTTTACAAGCTTTTCTCCAATCCTGATGCCACATTCTTTTTCATATAAGCAAGCTTCTAGGATTATTTGCTTGGCATACAGATTTAATAAGTGTGACGAGAGGACACAACTCTGATTTATATCTTTCTTGATTTTAAACCATGCAGTATCCCCTTGTTCTGTTTGCATAACTGCCTCTTCATTAATGTATAAATTCCTCATGAGCACATTGAAATGTTAAAAAATTCCAATTCTTTTCATGTTTATCCATGATTTATTATGTTCCATAGAGTTGGATGTCTTGGCATGGCCAATATAAAACAAAAGTAAAACATATTTCTGGTATTATTTGATATTAGTAATGATATCCCTTGTTTCACATCCTTTTCTGAATCCAGTATGTGCATTTGGCAGCATGCTGTGAAGGTACTGCTGCAACCATTGTTAGGTGCACTTCAGCAAAATGTTACTTGAATGCAGTATCAATGATATTTTCCTCCACTTCATGCATTCTGTTGGGTCACCTTTCTTTAACATGAGTACAAAGAGGAATTACGTCCATTCAGTTGGCCAAGTAGTTGTCTTCCAAATTTCCAAGTATAGACAAGTAAGTGCTTCCCATTCTCCATCAGCTTGCTGAAACATATCATATGGTACCCCATCTATTCCTGGACCCTTGTTTTGGGGTAATGTTTTCAGTATGGATGAAATGTTTTATGTTGGCACCTTTGATTCTTGCTCATATGCTACCTCCTCAAATAGTGAAATGTAAATAAGTTCTTTTTGGTTCAGTGAGTCTGTGTTTCCATTTTCTTTTGATGCTTCCTTTATTATTCAATATTTAGTCTATAGAATCTTTCAATATTGCATACAAGGTTTGAATTTTTCCTCAGTTCTTTCAACTTAAGATAAACTTAGTGTGTTCTTCACTTTTGACTTTCTAATACTAGATCTTTGGACATTTCATTATAATAGTTTGCTTTGCTTCTCAAGCTGCCCTTTGAAACTTTCTAATCAGCTCTTTGATTTAATTATTTTTTCCATTTGCTTTAACTTCTCTACAATTAAGATCAAGTTTCAATCTCTTCTGACATCTACTTTGATCTTTTTTTCTTTCCTGTCATTTTAATGATATTTTGATTTCTCCATGAAAGATGCTCTTGATGTACTCCCACAACTCATCAGGTCTCCTGTCATTAGTGTTCTATGCTTCAAATCTGTTCTTGAGGTGTTTTTGAAATTCAGAATAGACTCAAGGTCACAATTTGACTCTCATTGACTTGTTTTACTTTTCCTCAACTTTATCTTGATTTTATATATGAGGAACTGATGATCTGTTTTACAGTCAGCCATTGTCCTGGTTTTAGCTGCTGATATTGAGCTTCTTTGATTTTTCTTCTCATAGATGTAGTCAACTTTATTTCTGTGTATTCCATCTGGTTCATGTGCAGGGGGTTGCTATGCACAAACAGTTAATATTGCAAAGTTTTATTATGCAATCTCTAGTTCCATTTCTACATATTTTTGCAGTGTTTTCTCCTTACCTCGAAGCATGCCCCATCAGCAAATGAAAATCCCCAAAGTTCCATTCCCATAGGATCTATCTGACTCATGCCAGTGACATAGATTCCAGTATCACAGCAGCACATAAGACACCACAGTTGACAAGCTGACAGACAAGTAGTGGTCTAAATACATACAGGTCAATTAATCACATTCTTGAATGAGTAAATTTCACCTAAAACTATGAAGCAATAGCATTTATTATATCTCCCAGAAAGGTTCAGCAAGAAACTGTCCTATTTCATTTATATATATTCAAAATACAGCATTTCATGAGTAGACTGTCTTTTCAGCTATTATTGTTTACTTAAAGGATAATGTCCATAACTAATTTGCTTTGACTTTTTTCTACCCTTACATTGCTATTGTTGTTAGGTTCCATCAAATAAGGTACAAATCATAGAGAATAACTGTGTCCAGCAGAATGAAACATTGCTTAGTCCTGTGGCAATCGCACAGTCATGGCTTGGTGTGAGCCAAATGTTGTAGTAACTGTGTCAACCTAGCTCAGGTGTGTCTTCTTCTATAGTTGACATACTTTAACAAGCATTCTTGTTCATTTTCCAGCTTTCACATGCATAAGAAGGGATTAAAAATACCATGGATTGAGTCAACTGCACCGTAATCTTCGAAGTGACATATTTGTTTTTTGGCATCCTTTTTTAACCTCCTAAGTTTATTTTTGTTTGTTTTCTTTAAATACTTCTATTGGGGGCTCTTATATCTCTTATCACTATCCAGACATTCCTCTAATGTGTCAAGTACATTTGCACACATGCTGGCATCATCATTTTCAAAACATTCTCTTATCATTTGAGCCCCTGATATCAGCTCCCCATTTCTTACCCCTCCCACCCTTTCCCATCCGTCCTCCCTCATGAACCTTTGATAACTTGCAGATTAGTTTTTCCATATATTACGTTCCATGTTCCCCCAACCAATTTTCCATTATTCATCCACCTAGGAGGGGGTTCTGGTTGATCCTTGTGATCAATTCCCCCTATCTCCCTGCACCCTCCCCTAATCCTCCTGGTATCCCTACTCTCTGTTGGCCCTCGGGGGTTTACCAATGCTGGATTCTTTGTGTTGTGGGTTCTTAATGTATGATATGAGTACATTCTTTGTGTGTTCATGCTGTGGTCTAATCCGATTTGTAAGGTAGAATTGAGTTCATGCTGGTGGGTTGAAGGAAGTATCAGAAAGCTAGAGGAACATTGTGTGTTTCTTTGGTGCTATACTGCACCCTGACTGCCTCATCTCTTCCCTGCCATCCCTCTGTGAAGGGATTTCAAATTGTCTACAGATGGGGAATTGGTATCTACTACATGGTCACCTCATTCACATTGGGTATACTTTAATTCTGGGTATTCGATGCTTGATACCTGATTTCATATGCACCTTATGATCACACAGGTTGGTGTGCTTCTTCCATGTGGGTTTTGTTGCTTCTTAGCTAGATGACTGTTTAGCTTCAAGCCTTTAAGACCCCAGACACTGTATCTTTTGATAGCCAGGTACCCTAAGCTTTGTCCATCACATTTGCTATACAACCATTTTTTCTTCAGCTAAAATGTTTGGGAAGATAAACATCACATAATAAGATAAGATTATTAGAACAAAGTGTTCTTGTGTTAAAGGGGTACTTGAGTTGAGGTTAATGTCCATCTGCAACCTTAATTCTAATGTATGATATGAGTACATAGTTCTATTCCCCCCTCTCTGTGTGGTTATATATATATATGTGTGTGTGTATATATATATATATATATAATACACATATATGCATGCCCTCTAAAGAGGTTTTTCATAGCAGATGTTTCCAATGTAGGGAGAAAGACTGGACTTTCTATTCCAGTGGACTTTCTACTCCAGTAAAGAGTTACAGTCTCAGAAACCTACAGGGACATTTTTACCCTATCCTATATGCACACTGTGAGTTGGCGTAGACTTAATAGCAGTGAGCTTCAATTTTAGAGTCTGTGCCAAATGAAATATACTTGGGAATCTTCCTCTTTTCATGGATTTTCTAAGATGCCCTATGATGCCAAATGAAATATACTTGGGAATCTTCCTCTTTTCATGGATTTTCTAAGATGCCGTATCTATGATGTCCTGCTCTGAGGACTCAGTCTATCCTGATGGTATGTCCAAAGTATGTGAGACAAAATCTTACCACTCTGACTTCTAAGCAACACTAATCTTAATAATATAATCATTAAGTCTAATAATAGAGCTTTTTTAATGAAAATAACTTCACTTTAAGGCCTTCAAGTTATTTCACAGATAGTATCCTATGGTTTACAGAAGTTAGTCAATTAATAGTGATATAATGAGTACCTTCATTTTAAAAGCAAATTTTAAAATGCATACAAACAGTACAATTTCCAAGCTTTGTAATACTTATTCATACATCAAAATAATAGTTAGACTTGATCCTGATCTGTGTTGATTTTTCCTTTTCTTCATAAACATACCAAAATGTGATGATCCAGTCACTATGAGATATTTTAATATAAAATGCATAGAAAACAAAGAAGGAATTAGATTCTGAATAATGCTTATAAGTAAGTTGTAATAGGTAATGGCATTCAAATGTGGGGCCTAATATAATGCCTGTAAATCTTCAATAGCAATAATAATCTATATTGAAAATAAAATAAGTGGACTACTAACTAATTGATTGCAGGACTGATTGAGTTAGACAATGACCATTTCTTTGACCATCATAGCAATAATTTATTCAGGAAACCTCTATCAATTATCTCTAATAGTTTTATTGAAAATTTGCTAGGGATAAGAATATTTATACAGTTTCACTTTATTTACTTAAAACTAAATTCTCGTTTCTGTTGAATTGATTGTGGCATGAAAAGTGGCCTCATAGAGTTTCCAAGGGGCCTGCAACATCCCTATTTTCCCCTGCAGTAACCAATGGGCTTGAACTGCCAACCTTTCAGTTAGCTGGTTGACCTATGACCATTATGTTGTATATATTGATGTAAGGTGTCACATCATTGTGATTCAGAATGAAATACTGCTCTGTGCCATCTTTACAATCTTTGTGTTTGACATCATTCCACTTTCTCTGATTTATTTGCCAAGCATATCCTTACATTTTCTTTAGTTACAAAAAGGAAAATTTCACTTCTGTAGTGAAGAAATATGGCAAGCACCACTTTATCTTTGGGAAAGTAGTGCGTTCAAGACCAGAATACCATTTGTCTCTAAAATTAATAAATGTCAATGCCTTATCAATTGAGCCTGAAGACTATCCATATGAAATGGCTGCAGTATAATTGACATGGATGAAACACTTACTTATTCTGCTGTGACCCTTGCATTTTTTCAAAATGCTTGCTACTGTGTTTTGGTTGATTTATTATATTTCATTGAATACACCACAGGAAATTTCAATTGACATCCATCAGCCAAGGAGTATGTAGTGTCAGAAAGGTTTCAGTTATAACATGTCTAAAAGCCTTAATTCTCCTTTTATAGTTATACTGACATTCAAGAAAAGCACCATAAAATAAAGTGCCCTATTGAGATAAACACATGCTGTCATCTGCAGTATTTGTTAAACTGTTGGCAAGGATAACTTCAACTAAATAACCACAACAGTTGGACGCAGCATCAAGCATATGTGTAGTGTTTCTGACACATATCCTCCATTGATGGTTAGTATTTAATGGCTCTACTACTTTTTTTAACTTTCATAGTATACATCAGGGGGTTTGTGTGTAGTCCCTATAAGTGTTAATTTGCGGTTTCTTGCAATTTCACTTATCATTCCTTACAAGATTGAAGATCTGGGTTTTTTTTCCTTACCATTACCACTATAAATGCTACTGTAACCTTCATGCTATTTAAAAAGTCTAAATTATTTTTGAAAATGTGATTATCCCACACTTGAGTTTAGCATAGGATCTGATTATGTAGATAACGTGAAAGGCTCCTTGTCACCATGTTAATGCTGGTTTAACCAGCAGTTAAGAAATCCTGTGGGAAAAAAAGTGAGCACAGGAAAAGGAGTGTGAAATAGGTGAACCAATATTAATGTCATAGTCATTATAAAAATTCGCTTATGAACATCATTAAATTATCAATAATTCTCATTTTCTAAAAAGCTCAAAATATGCATTTTTAACAGAAATTCTTATCAATGAGCAGCTATTCATACATGCCAGACATTTGACATGCATTCTTATTTGCTCCTAATAACAGTCCTTTAATAATAGATTTTAATCATTCTTGTTTAGATGAGAAAATTGAGGCTAAGCAAGATTAAGTAATTATTAGTAAGTGGTGGATTCAGACCTAAAATCTAGCATAAATCCTTACTTTTTGCTCATCATTATGTATTATTTTATGTTCATTTGTATAAGAATAATTATATTCAAGTAACTTACTTTCTACTTGCTATATATTCAAGTTAACGAAGCAGATTTGTGAAAGGAGCAGATATCTGAATGTCTAATACAGACTTAGACAAATCTTTAACAACAATAATAGAGACATATGCTAACAAAAATACAGTTAAAATTTCCAACTGAGATACTGAGCGCTTTATCAACTACTGTAGGCAGTTTATTTTTAAAAGATATATTCTAAGAGCAATAAATTAAATTTACTGCTAGATTATGCAGTTGTCATGTGGACACAAAGGGAGAGGCTGGCGGTTTTGAACTGTTGGCCTTGTGGTTGTAAGACAAATCATAACCCATGTGGGATCAAATGCTCAAATTAGATTTTCAGTTTCTGCTTCCAGTTATGAAAAAACATTCAAGGATTAATAGTCATTCAAGGAAACTTGAAAAAGAAATCTGAGAGAATATTAGTGTGTTTTTAGAAAAAATATGGTGGCATAGTTATTAAAAGGCTAGAAGGTAACATTGAAAGGCATTATTTAGAACAGAAAACAAAAAGAGAATGAGATGGACTAAGTACAGTAAACATAAAAAAATTAGATGGCAGACCCATAAAGTCCAGAATGAGAACAGAGTAAAAAGGCGGTGGAAATAGTAATCAATTAAATATATTTCTTTAGAAATGAAAGGAATGATCAAACAGCCCACTGGATACCCCGTACAATATTTGAAATAAAATAGGTGCCAAAGGACAAAAAAATTAAATTTCAAAGCACTAAAATGAAAGAAAGAAATCTACAAAGTGCCGAATTGAGAGATTGCAGGATGAATATTGTGCACCAGTGAAGATGGTAACCTAGTCTAGATTGGGATGCGAGAAAAAAAATCATAGGAAAGGGTTATCATCAAAGATAAACTAGATAAAGCAGTATATTCTCGGTCTATGAAATGGAGATTCATTTAAATTAACAGATATTTGGGTTTGAAGTAATAATAGTTCAAGAAAAAGCTAAGCAGATTAAAAAATTGAAAATAATTAGGGAGAAGTTAAAAATGAAAAAATCAAAGTTTAGCAGTTCTCAACTCTAATGTTGTAAAATAATGATAAAGCCAGAACTATATATTAATATTCTCCAGGGTATTATACATTTGAAAGGATTGAGAAGAAGTCCTTATGAATGTTGGATGTCATAGGAAGAGAACATAATCTTCATTGTCCTTAGTGGAAATAAACAAAAAGTATTTAAAACTAAAAATTTAAGAAGCAAAATATTTCATAATTAAAGGTCTTATATTCAGAAGAAAGTTGAATGAATAAAACTGAAGAACTGAAACATTTCAATTATGTTGTTGAAGAGGAATATTGAAAGTACTGTGGATTGTCAGAAAAACAAACACTTCTTGAAAGAAGTGCAGGCAGAATAGTCTGGAGAAAGTTGGATGGTAAGACTTTGGCTCGCATATATTGAACATGTTATTAGGAAATATCAATTCCTGGAAATGAACATTCTGCTGGTGGGTGAGAGGACATTAGTGGGTTGGTGAAAAAGAGGAAGTTCCTCAATGAGATTGATTAACACAGTGCCTGCAGCAATAGGATCAAACACACCAATTGTGAAGATGGTGGAGGATCTGGCAGTGTTTCACTTCATTGTGCCTAGGCTGTCTATGAATCAAAAGCAACTTGTTGGCACCTAATCATAATAATAACAACAGAGACAAATATTACTAGCATAAGATGAAAGAGTTAAATATGGTTGTTCTGGAGAAAGGGTAGTTAAGGGGAGCTTGAAATTTCTGCAGGCAATTTCTCATAAAGAGAGAAGGTGACTTAAGGACAAAGGATAGCAAAATTGAAAGGAAACTGAGTTAACTAGAAGTACCAATCCTTAAGTGTACCTCAATGCTGAACTAGCAATTATATTAGGTAATTCAAAGGTCACAAACCCACTTCCATAAAGTTGATTCAGACTCTTAAAAATCCTATATGCTGCCTGAGACTGTAAATCTTTATGAAACTGGACAGCTTGAAATGATAAGTAAAAAGACCAGAGAGGAATTGAAGCATTTCAATTATGTTGTTGAAGAAGAATATTGAAAATACTGTGGATTGCCAGAAAAACAAACAAACCAGACAGTTTCAACTTTCTTCCCCCAAAAGACAGGTAGGTCTGAACCGCCAACCTTGCTGTTAACCGCCCATGTTTCCCCAGAAGAACCTGTACCAGGCTTTCTTAATGAGTCAATAACTAACTTACTGCCATGGAGTTGATATCAATTAATGGTGAGCCTACAGGACAGTGTCTACACCTTCGAGGTGTGAGACTGCACTCTATTTTGGGAGGCGCATCACTGCCCTCTGGTGGCAGTGGGAGGCCCAGCCTTGCTCCTGGAGAGCTGCTGCTGGATTTGAACCGCCAGCCCTGTGGGCCGCAGTCCCGCACTCAACCATTATGCCACCGGGGCTCAGCTGAGACTGCACTCTTGTTTGCTTGTTTGTTTGGGGTTTTTTGCTTGTTTTTTGGGGGGCATCACTGCTCTCCGGTGGTAGGAGTAGGAGGCCCAGCCCCACTGCTGGAATTGAACCTCCGTCCCAGTGGGCCGCAGTCCCGCACACAACCACTACGCCACCGGGGCTCAGCCCTGTGAGACTGCACTCTTTACTGGTGTAGAAAGCCCCATCTTTCTTCCATTTATGAATCAACAGGACTTTATTATTTAACTCAGAGTGATAATGTCTGTCATTTGAAATGGAAAGTGTTTTGACTGATACATTACATTATTCAATAAATTATTCTGGGGCAACTAGTTTCTTAGCTTCTTGTTCCTTACACCAAATTAAATTCCTACTGAATGTAAATTTTGCATTTAAAAATGATACCATTATACTCTTAAGAGAATATGGACATGATATGCCTTTGTAAATTGAATGCAAATTGTGTACAAATGAAAGAAATCCTCTTATTCCAAAAGGTACAATTTAATTTTTAAAAAGCAAAATTGAGTCGGTGTGACAAAATTATATGGGTCCCTGTATTTTGAATAAACTATGAATGGGACACAAAAAAGATAGTTTCTACTCTTGAATAGATATCTTAGTCACATTAATCTCATCTAATTTTCCTAGGTTGAGATGTCACAAATGCATGCACACTATTCACCATGACCCCTACCTTCTGGACAGAGATACTATTGGGAGTTTTTAATTGGAACTGTACATATACAATTAAAAACAATCATTTTGGTATGTTTTTTAAGTGCTTTGTAATGGAAAATATAAATTATTCACTACAAATGCTATCATGAACCTCATTCTTACTCCTTTTATTAACAATAAACTGTAGATGAGCTATAGGGAGAATTAACTTGATACAGTCATTGGGTACTTAGTGACCTAGCACTTTTTTTAATGGGTTCAGAGACTAATAACATCTGATGTTGCTCTCTCATCAACTAAGCTTCAATTTTGATTATACAGTTTTTGAGACATATTCTAATTCTTCAGAATTTATTTCATAGAATTGCCTACTCAAGAAGCTGCTAATATTTGCAATGATCTGAATGCCACATAGATGTAAACAGATCAAGTATATGAAACCTGGAGGTTTTGAAATACTATGTCGTGATAAAAGAGATAACTTGCTTAATCTAAAAATATTGAGCAAAAATTCTGAAACACAGTGAGATGAAAAACACCTATCAATAAGAACACATTTAAATACTCATCATTCATTCTAAAAATATTCAAGTATGTTTTACGAAATTGAGTCCCTGAGTGATGCATTGATTATGCCCTTATCTTTGGAAGAAATACCCGGCTGACAATCTACTTCTGAAAGTTCATAGTCATTGTAAACCTTACAAATCCAGACACTGTTCTTTCTGATACCTGACCACAATCGGATTTCTTCAGCATGCTATAGCATACATATTTTCAGTGATCTCTTCAGGAGGGCAAGTATATAGTCGGGCCATATCATAAGAAATACTTGTCTTTAAAGTGGGCCTATAATTAGGTGTGAGCTCAAAATCCATTTAGATTTCTATTGTTTATATGTGTCCCTGGCCTATATTAGAGACGTTGTTATCTTTTTATTGATGAACATTATGGCTTATTGACATATATAGATCAAAGCCTGTTTCTTTGTATTTTAGGTACCATATGAACTATGGAGCCCTTGTGGCATGGTGGTTATGTGTTGTTCTGCTGTCTGAATGGTCAGCAGTTCAAAGCCCCCAGCTGCTCTAAAGGAGAAAGATGAGACTTTTTCCTTCCAGCTTGGAAACTCACAGGGGAAAATTCTACCCTGACTTATAGGGTTGCTGTGAGGCAGAATTAACTCAATGGCAGTAAGTTTGTTTGTGGTTGTTGTTTTTTATATGCCATATACTGGTGATATATTATTAAACGAATTTAACCGTATCTATTATATTAACCGTATCTGTTATATTTAACTGTATCTATTATATCTGATATATTATTAAGCGAATTTAACCGTATCTCTGCTCTTAATGAAAAGCCAGATATTGAGCTAGTAATTGCAATTCAATAGACTAAAAGTAATTAACACCTTAGTTTAAAAAGCACTAGAAGGAAGGGTAAACAGGATCCAAATGAGGTATATTATGACAAATTTAAATAATAAATACAGAATACTAGAGCTATAAAGTAATTGTAAAATTAATTAATACCACTATTTTGTTTTACAGATAAGGAAAGTAACACATAGCAAAAAATAAATACAGTAAATAATTGACCAGCACTAGCAGGGATGGAAGCAGACCCAGGTTGTCTGAGATCTCGATCAGTGTTATTCTCATCACATTAAGCTGTCATTTTATGATGGCAGTTGCATCATATTTGCCAGGGTACATCCCTTTACTTATTCAGTAATCATCTTATTGGGAAGATAAGGTCTGGTATTTTAGGAATGTTTCTATATGTGACTTGTATAAAGGGGAAATATTAATTAAACCATTAACCACACATTTTTAGTCCTATAAGGTTTTACTTTAATTTTAAGGGACCTTTTTTAACATCAATGTACAACTATTTATAGTGGCAGATATCCTACAGACAAATTAATTCCTGCAAGGAAATTTTTTGTACCAGAGTAGGGCCTCAAGAAGAAAATAAGCTCATTGAAAGGACATTGTTTTTGCATACATTAATGTAGATTTTAAATGGACAGCTTAGAACTAATCTTTTCTGAACTAATCTTTTCTCAGGGTTATTAGTTGTCAATAGCATTCAAAAACATAAATATCTTTTTGCTTATGGAGAATGATACCCAGATCGCATGACTCAGTTCTGTTATTAAGGGGTACATTTTTTTACTTGCTCTGCTTCATTGGTATAGAAGCAGTCCAGCTCAGATACATGGAGGAACTAGAATTACTCTAATAGAAACATAACCTTTATTACAAATATACAAATTTCTACAAATATTAGATGTGTTAAACTCCATATTCATAGTTGGTATGGAGCTCGAGTGGTTATGAGTTGAGTTGTGATTTACCTGGTCAGCATTTCAAAACCATCAGCAGTCCATGATTGACCTTCCTAGTCCTGGAAACAGTTCCAGTCTCAGAAACCCACCGCAAGTTCGCTATGAC
>PVJH01015938.1:0-51985 GCA_004026705.1 Nesogale talazaci
TCTCAACACATGGATTTCAGGACAGCCAAGACCCTTCAGGAACAGTAGTTGATATTATGAGAGTAGGGGGATGACTAGGAGAGGGAAGGGGGGGAAATGGGAAACCTATTACAAAGTTGGATACATAGCTACACACACACACCAGAAGGAGATGAATAACATACATGTGGGTGAAGAGATAAATGGACAGAATAAGATACAAAATAATGATGATAATAATAATAACATATAATTGATCAAGGATACATGAGGGTGTGAGGGTGGGGAAGAGAGAGAGAAAAAGAGATTCAAGTAAAAAACATGGAAATGATGATGGCAATATATGTACAAATATGCTTGATACAATTGATGTATAGAGTGTTATAAGAGCTGTAAGAGGCTCCAATTAACTGATTTAAAAAAAAACCCAAAAGATAATCTCTCCTCTTAATTGGCTAGATGATCCTAATGATAGCTTGAGATAAACATGTTCTGTTAAATAAAATATTCTGAAGCTCATTCTTTTGGGCAAAGTAACAAGAGTACTGGATTTAGAAGCTATGGCTTATAAAATGAAATAAAAGAAATTATTTTGGGGGCTGAGCCCCAGTGGCGTAAGTACGGGACTGTGGCCTGCGGGCTTGGCCGTTCAAATCCAGCGGCGGCGGCTCTCAGGAGCAGCGCTGGATAGCTCCCACGACCACCAGAGGGCAGTGATGCACCGCCCCCCCCAAAGAAATTATTTTGTCTTTAAATTGAACTTTAATATAACCTACATTATATTATATAGTTGATGACAAATATGTAGTGAATTAACAGTAAATCCATGAACAAATTTCAGAAATCCAAACCAAACTCATTGCCATGGAGTCAAATCTGGCACATAGGACAGGGTAGAATTGCCCCTGTTGGTTTCTGAGATTGCAGTTCTTTAGGGAAATAGAAATTTCATATCTTGACTGTGGAGCAGCTTGTGGTTCTGAACTGTGATCTTGAGGTTAATACCCTGTGGCAGTCACCTAATCGTCAATTTGAGGATGAAGAGTGTAGGGGTGGAGTCTAGCCTGTCAATCTGAAGACAGCCACTGAGACCTCTGTGGGCATGGCCCTTTCCTCTGAGAATTCTGGGAAATCTGGTCATTTCTCCTTGGAGGCAGGAGACACTATCTTTCTCAGTTTACTTTCTTGGAGACAGCACTTGCTCTCTACTGACTAGGCTGACTTCCTGTGAGACATCCTTGAGGAGAAGCCACATGGACCTACTCTGATGTGGCCAGAAACTTAGACCTAAAGAAGCCACGTAGAGACCCCTGTCAGCAATGAGATGTTTTTACCACCACTGACTTTGCACCCACTGGCCTGTGATCTTTCTGCATTCAGCAACTTTGCATAAGTTTTAAGAGGACTTCATAGCTTGCTGTTGGACATATGGGCTAATATTGGATTTATGGACTTGATCTGGATTGGGCTGGGATGTTTTTCTCAAAATTTAATTGCTCTTGTATATAAATCTCACCCTTATATACATGTGTGTTTATGAATTTGTTTCTTTAGTCCACCCAGACCAACACACAACCCAACTGAAAACACACTACACCACCAGGGCTTGTGGTCCAAAAATAAAAAGCATGGATTGAAATGTGATGCTCAATAAGGTAGCAGATATCTTAAAAATGGTTTGGGACTGCCAGGTTGATTGGAGGAGACATGTAACATGATACTAGTCATTGACTACAGGTAGTTAAACAAGTGACTTATTTCTTGATCCTTGGGTCTTCTTGTAATTTGTTCAGTGAATAGAAAATATCTCAGATTTCTACACAGATGACCACAGTTGCTCGAATGTTGAGACTTTCTGGTAGCTATGAATTCTTTGGAAAAAATGCTCTAGTCCACATATGATGGCCTCCCTTTCTGGGGATGACTGGGCATGTCTTCCCTGCCTTCTGCATTTACTGGTGTAGGATTCTCAGAGAACTCTCAAAGCTGCTTTTGTCCTGAGAAGACTGGAAGAGAGTCAGGCTGAATGTGTTGAAGATCTGCTGCAGTATTTCTTGCTTGGCAAGTATTTTTTTTTTGTTCATTTTAGGGTTTATCTCAGATGTGTTATGTCATTGGGGGCCACCCTCTTGAATTTTTGTTATATGTTTTTCTCTTTCTCTGTATATAAAACTCAGGATTGATGAGCCTATAGGGACAGCAAATAAACTGCAAGGGTTTCTTGGGGGTAGAATGTGTGTGCGTGGGGCTTCAGGGAGAAGAGACCTGATGTCAAGAAGTTCAAAGAGGAAAAGAATGTTTTGAAACTGATTGCGGCTGCAGTTGTACAATACTTCTTGATGTGATTGACTTATGGACTGATGTTTGTGTATTAACTCACAATAGAATGAGTTTTTAAATAGTCAAGCCAGGGACTGAAGAGCCCCCGTGGTGGAGTGGGGTTACCTGGATGTGGATTATAACCTTCATGACCCAGGTGGTTAGGAGCTGTGGAGTTGACTACCTTATGGCCACCCCTGCACGAGTACCACAAAGCGAAACTTTGAGCCTCCTGTGCACCATCTTCATAGTCTTCGGCTTCTATTGACCACGTGGGTCTAGCCACTGTGTATTTCAAAGGCCTTACAACCTATGGGCTTCATCTCTCAGAATTCTTGTGCACAGTAGTCTCTTAAGATCCATAGGGTTTTTTTTTAAGCTAATTTTCAGAAGCAGACCATTCATCCTTTCTTCCCACTCTCTCTGAGTCTGCCATATGTGACTTGGCTGTTATCTGAAACACCAACACTGGTGCCATCATTTCTAGAATCAGAACACCATGCCAGCCACCACAGTACACCAATGTGACAGACCTACAGTGATGGCCTACAACCTTTGATACGGTCACTTGACTTGTTGGGGTGACAAATGTTTGATAGTCGCAGCAACTCCCAGTTGTTATAAATCTGATGATTCCATAAAGCAACAAGGATCACGCCTAGCACAGTCAGTGCTCAATGAAGCCTAGCTGTTTATTAAAGACCCTCAGAGGGACTGTGAACCAATAAAGACTCAAGCTGTTAGTATTCTCCATTCTTCCTTTTCATTTTAGGGAGGATTGACCACGTTAAATGCTAGGTATATAAAAATAATAATAAATCAAACAAAGCTGGAGCCCCCCCATTCAAGATGCTCTCATCTGGGCACTAGAGACAGAACAAGGAGGAAACAAGACACCTCAGTATAGTGCACTAGTCGCTGTGAGTTAAAATATGAAAGAGCTATAATAAAAATCTGCAAAAACTTTTAGGAGCACATCACTTCACAGAGAGTAGGGGACTGTGCAGGGCCCTGTATGCCCTTGAAGAGCTGTTGGTATTAGAAGAGATGAGTTGGCGAACCTTGTCCTGGCAGAGAGAAGTGCAATGGCAGGCATGCAATGATAAGAAGACCACAGGCTAGCAGCTGGATGGTGCTCAGTATCTGGGGATAAGTCCACTAGCAGTATTTCAGCAGGGAGCCCTTGTAGCCAGAAAACCCGTCTGGCTCGAAGGAGTCTCTAGTGGAATAATTTCTAGCTCTGTAAGAGAACACGGAAGATCTGTTGAGAGCAGTGATTCTCAACCCGTGGGTCACGACCCCTTTGGGGGAAGACCAACCCTTTCACAGGAGTTGCCTGATTCATAACAGTGGCAAAAGCATGGTGAGGAAGTAGCAACAAAAAATAATTTTATGATTGGGAGTCACCCCAACACGAGGAACTGTATGAAAGGGTTGCGGCATTAGTAAGGTTGGGAACCACCTTCTTGTGGCCACCTACATGGTCTTGAGTAACTCCTAGGAATGTATTTCTTTTAAATCAGTCTCATTGATCTGCCCAGTTTGTCAAAGCTAAATCACTTTGATCTTACCAAGGTATCCTCTGAATGAATTTTGGAAAGGATTAACTGGCAGTTTTGAATCCCCTTTCAGTGTTCTCTCAATCCACAAGAATTTAATCATGATACTATGTCAGTTTCACTCTCTCCATCTGCTTCTGCCTTCCTTCTTTTTCTTTCCTAGTTACTCACATGGTGACTTATGTGCTCATATTTCTCCAGATATCAAAGCTATTTTATGGGTCAGTATGAAGGCTGCATTATAGATAGATATGTGCATTCCTCAAGTGGAGACAGAGGACAGTCCCTTGGCAGTAGCCACCTGACTTGGTGAATGAAACTAAGGGCTTCCAGGGAGAAAGGCAGACTGTGGCTACCAGCCTCCATCAGCACACCATCCTGGGAGAACCCAGTGTGTTTGGAACAAACTTCACAAACGCCTGGAGTAGGGGAAAGCAAAGAAAGGCAGGAATGTGCTGAGATGACAACATGAGCTCTAGGGCCGACCACCTTGGACATTAGTCCCAGCCTCTCTCTGTAATATTGCATGACTTGGGCAAGTTGTAGGACTTCTGTGGGTCAGTAGAGAGGGATTCTCCCATGGTGAATGAGCAATGCGTGGTGCACTACCACTACCACTTGCCAGTACCACTCCCTCCTTCCAGAGAGTAAGGCCTGGCTCTCTCTCTGGTCACTGGCTCCCTTCTTTCCAGGGTTTTCCCCTCTGTGAGGGAAAGGATATTGTGAAGACCAGTGGAGGGCTGAGAAGTAAAGCCCTTCACTATTGTGAAGACCAGTGGAGGGCTGAGAAGTAAAGCCCTTCACTAAGATCCTTCCAGAAGTTACACCTTGTAACACAGCAGATTGTAGTAGAAGGCACTGTGAATACAAACAATGGATATTTATGTAAAAATGGGAGTTGGGGGGCTAATATTGATTGAGAACTAACTATGCACTGGCTCTGGGCAAGATAATGCCCTGCTGTGTGTAAGGCAGCCAGAATTTCCTGAAGCAGAATATGAATACCCAGTTTCAATGAAAATAAATAGACTAAAACAAGTCTTCACATAATGTTAAAGATAATAGCGGTCATGTAGGTTTGCTTCTTGTTCTTATAAACAGTGTCTTTTTACAGACTTAAGACATCCTGTGGGGTAATTATGGTTGTTGTTAAGCCACTGAGTTAGTTCCAACCTGATGTATAACAGAACAAACACTGCCCAGCGCTGCACCACCCTCACCATTGACCTGATGCCTGAGCCCATTTTTTTGCAGTCACAGGATCAATCCATCTCGTTGAGTAATAGGATTCTCTTTTTATCTGCCATCACCTCTCTGTCAGTTTGTCACACTGTGGAGGCTTCTGTTTGACTGTGATGCTAGAAGCTATGCCACTGGTATTTCAAATACTGACAAGAGGACCCTTAATAGTCAAATTTTACTGGCGCTTCCAGACTCAAACAGACTAAAATGCCTGGTGATCTACTTCTGAAGATTAGCCAATGAAACCTGGTGGGCTGTAACAGCAACAAACACGGTGATGACATCGAGTGTGGCAGGTGAACACCCTGCATGGAAAGGCACTTCAAGCACTCAGTGGCTGGAGCCATGGACTCCAGCATGCCAATTGCCACGATGACGGCGCCGGGGCTGGCAACATGTTATCTCTTTGTACATGGTGTCACCATGAGTTGGCAATGAAGAACATCATTGTACATGCCAAGGAAGTCACCAAGGAAAGGTGATTAAACGTCCCGGGGCCTCACATATGGCAGAGTTAATGCTCTCTGATAAAGGAGCCCCAGGTTCTGAGGACTGTGCTGGAAGGTGGATCTGACAAAGTGGTTTACGTCCAAATCAATTGGTTGTGGTTCCTTAGCGTGAGGGGCATTCAGATGCCTCATCTGGGCTTAGTGGAAAGAGTGATGTTATTAGCTAGCAATGTCTCCCCAGGGAGGGAAGGAAGGCCGCTTTCCACCCCCGCCTGAGAGCTTACAGAGACATCTTATTTGCTTAGGTATGAATGAGGTCATGTTCAAGTGAAAGAGGGTAAATTGAACAGGAATGATGACAGCAAGCTGGCTGAAGAGGAGGTTGGGTAGAATGGCAAAATGTTGGTAGGTCAATGTTGTTCTTACAACCTGATACTTTAAATATATCCCTGGTGATACAATTGTTCGATGGGCTGGGTTTAAGGCTGGTGGTTCAAATTCACCCAGGAACTCTCCAAAGAAAGATGTGACAGTCTTCCTCACCAGCATCAGAATTGTACTCTGAGTGAGACTTGGGGTCACCAGGAGTCAGAATCAATTTAACAACTGCATTTTGCAAAACAAAACATGGTGACTTATTGCAAATAAACCTGAGAAACAAAAGCAGCCCTTTTCCAAAGGCATGGTCCAACAGGGATTTGTAAAACAGAATTCGGGGATAGTGATCTCCAACCACACTCTTAAAAAAGCCTCACAACCTGCAGAGGTTCAGCTTAGTGGAAGAGAAAGCTGACAAAGAGAGAGGGAGATAACCAAATCTTTCAGTGTGATTGAGAAAGGTCATAAACGGAGCCAGGAAACTATTTTCTCAAATAGGAAATGACATCAAGGTCTTAAACTAAGCATTCGTAATGGCAGGGCCAATAAACTCCTGCCTTGCTATGAGTGAAAATGGGCAGCCACAATTCTCTGGGTTGCTGCCACTGGCCCTCCACACTAACGTGAGAGTGCCTGCCTAGGCTACAGATACGTTGTTTAACCAGCAGTGGAAAACTACTGCCCCTTTCTGCAGCCCTGAAAATGATAACCACATGTTGTTCTAGTCTTTTCTTTCAGTTTTATTTGCTGGGTCTTAACTCACGATTGCCCTCTGGGTTTTTGTAAAGTTCAGAGAGTGTTTTCAATTGAAACAAGAGTTCCTGCCAAAAGGAAGGGCATGTTTCTTCCTCACATATTTGGTAAATCTCCTTTTCTCCATTTGATATGCAGAATCTGAGAGTTACCTTACAAGAACACTTTAAAATACTTTTTCTTTCTCTCTCTCTCTCTTTCTTTCTCTGAACTGTGTTTATCTAAAATCTTTGTACAAGCCTAGGTATAAAAACTATTTAAATGCAATTTATTGGGAAAGGCTTTTGAGTGGAAATGGATAGCGTCCATGGAAATGAGTACTTCAATGAAATCATTGTTTGACAGCTTTTATGAAATGAAGATCTGGTCTCATTAGAACATTCTGAGTCGCCACTGTTTCTAATCATTTTTAAACAAATGGCTTTTTACTGAGTACAACAGAAGCTCCTCCAGTCCCTTTGTCTCAAGAACTACTTTGATGGTTGTAGGAAATTCTGGCTGTAGAATCACCTCTCTTCTTTTTGGCACCAATTGCTGCATGTCAGCGTCTCCTCAATGCAAAAGGTGGTTTGTGTAAAATGCAGCAGAGACACATCGATGTATACGAATAATCTGTTTTCTTCTCAATTTTACGTAGCCTCTTATGATTCGAGCTTAATCTGTGCTTGAGCAGAACTGAGTGACGAGTTTCGCCAAAGATAACAATGGCAAACATTTGCTAAGTCCATTGTGTGTATCTGGGAAGGTGTCTACAGATTAAAAGCACTATCTTCGAAAGAGAGAGATTTATTAGTCCATTTTAAAAGTAAGGGAACTGAACTCTCAGCATAGTTAAGACTTGTGTCCAAAGTCACATAATTTATAAATCTTGGAGTTAGAATTTGAGTGGATTATTTTTTAATCCAGACCTTTAATTTTAAGGTTATGCAAACTTTTTTGTTTTTAATAATCAGAAATCCTTTGCATTTAATTACAATCTTAAAGCAAGAGAGAAAAGCAGAGCAAATATAAAATATTTGAGTGGTCAAGTTAAAATTCATCTGAACTCAAGCCTCTGAAATCCCCATGAGACCCCTCAGAAATCCTGCAGATGATTTCCCCAAGCTTGTCAGTTTGTGTTCTGTGATAGAATTCTCCTTCTCCATGCTCAGGGAGACCTGAGGTTGATCTCTGGCCAATATCCCTTGGACTAAGCTCGGATCTGTCAGTGGAAGTTGTGGGTTGCTATGATGTTGAACAGGGTGTGGGTGTGAGGTGTCTGTGGAACTTCTAAACTAAGACTAGGGAGAAGGGCCTGGACCTCTATTCTGAAAATCAGACAATGAAAACTATTTGTATAAAAATGGTCCCAATTCACCCCAATAGCAAAACTACTGGCAGCATTTTTTTCTGATGTGTACAAAGGGCCAACCTGGTGAGGGAAACTGACAACAAATGAGTGAGGGAGAGAGAAAAGTACTCACATCTTCTGTGTTTTCTACCTATGATAAAGATTTATACGTGGGCAGTTATCTTTTTAAATTTATACAAAAGTGTAAAATATTACTTTTCTGTAATTGTCAGAAGTTAAATGGACTGGGCTTAGGACTATTTTAGGCTGTTGGCTTTCATGTTATTGGCTCTTTTGGTATCAGGGTGTTTGTGGCACACAGAGTGCCCAGCCATAACTAGGGCCAAGTGACTCAATAGAATTTATAGAGGCTTAACATATTGGTTGCAGATGAACATTGGGCCTCAACTCAAGAACTCCCTTAACACAAGAACATTTTGTTCTAATAACCTGGTATTCTTTGATACTCGCTTTCCCAACCTGATTGCTAGAAATGAAATGGGTGCATAAGCAAATGTAGTGAAGAATGCTGATCATGCCCAGCTATCAAAAGATATAGCATCTGGGGTCTTAAAGGCTTGAAAGTAAACATTTGCATGTGAGGTCTGGGGTCTTAAAGGTTTGAAGATAAACAGCCATCTAGCTCTGAAGCAACAAAATCCACATGGAAGAATGAGGTATGTGATCATGAGGTATCAATGGGATCAGGTATCAGGCATCTAAGACCAGAATAAACCCATATCCAAGGTGAATGGGTTGGGGTCAGGGGCATAGAGTAGAGCGCCAATGCCCATCTGCAGTCAATTGAACATCCCCTCATAGGGATGAGACAAGCCAGTCAGGGTGCAGTATAGCACCAATGAACCACACAACTTTCCTTTAGTTATTTGGTGTTTCCTTCACCCCACTATCATGACCTCAATTCTACCTTACAAATCAGATTAGACCAGAGCATGCACAAGGCTACAGATAAGAGCCCACAATACAAGAATCCAGGATAGATAAACCCCTCAGGGTCAAGAAGGAGAGTAAAGATACCAGCAGGATTAGAGAAAGGTGGAGGGAGAAAGAGGAAACTGATCACAAGGATCAAAGTAGAACCTCCCTCCCAGTGGGACGAATAACAGAAAAGTAGGTGAAGGGTGACAGAGGACTATGTAAGATATGGAAAAAGTAATCTATAACTTATCACGGGTTTGTGAGCGAGGGTGGACGGGGGACAGGGGAGGTGGGGGAAGAAATGCGGAGCTGATATTGGGGGCTCAAGTGGGAAGAGAATGCTTTGAGAATGATGATGGTGGCATATGTGCAAATGTGCTTGACACATTGGAGAACTGTATGGATTGTGATAAGAGATATGATACCCCCCCAATAAAAGTGTTTTTAATAAATTATTTTTTAAAAAAGAATTGTGATAATATTTCCATCTACTATAGATAGAAACTAGAAACACAGGGAGACTAGGACAGATGAGCCCTTCAGGACCATGGTAAGAGTGGTATATTGGGAGGGTGGAGGAAGGATGGGGTAGAAAGAGGAAACCGATCACTAAGAGCTACATATAACCTCCTTTCTGGGAAGAGAAAAGTGGGTGAAGGGAGACATCAAACAGTGTAAGATATCACAAAATAATAATAATTTATAAATAATTAAGGGTTCATGAGGGAGGAGGGAGAGGGAGTGGGAAAAATGAGGAGCTGATACCAAGGGCTCAAGTAGAAAGCAAATATTTTGAGAATGATAATGGCAACAAATGTGCTTGACACAATGGATTTATGTATGGATTGTAATAAGAACTATACGAGCCCCCTATATAATAATTTAATAAAAAGATTTCCACCTGCTTTGATATTACCAAATTAAATTCCATAATGACTGTATTTACCCACAGGTCTACCAGCAGTGGGTGAGAGTTCATATTTCACCACAGCCCCTTCAAGACTTGTTATTTTCTGATTTTTTTGCATTGGGCTATCTTGCAGGGTGAAAGCTAGTGTGACAGTCACCTAATTTGGTGTCAATTTGAGGATTAAGAGTGTAGGAGCCGAATTTAGTCTGTCAATCTGGAGATAGCCAGTGAGACCTCTGTGTGGATGTGGCCTTCTCATGAGATTTCTGGGAAATGTGATAATTTCTTCTTGGAGGCAGAGACACTATCTCTGGGCTCACTCCCTGGGAGACATTGCAGCTGACAAGACACATGGCAGCATGCTGATAGAACCTGAGTCCTGGAAAATGGAGGAGACATAGGGAGACCCCTGACGGTGCTGAGATGCTTCTACTGCCACTGGATTCACAAGACCCACTGGCCTGTGATTGTCCTGGTGTCATTACATGTGCTTCATGAGTCTGAAGAGGACTTATGGATTGGTATCGGTCATTTAGGCTAATATCGAACTTATGACCTTGGATTGGACTAGGCAGGGATGTTTTCTCAATGTTCAATTGCTCTTGTATATAACCCTCTTTCTTACACAAATGTGTGCTTATGAATTTGTTTCTCTAGTCTACCCAGAATAATGCAGGTGGTATTTCATAGTTGTTTTAATTGGCATTTTTCTTATGACTAAGTATCGGGAACATTTTCTCTTATGTCTATTGGCAATTTGGATTTCTGCCCTTGTAAAACTTATATTGGGGTTCTTTGCCCACCTTCTCAGTGGACAATTAGTTTTTGTCTTTTTGGAAGTTAGCGTAGTACTGTAGATTTTAGTAATAAAGCCTTTGTCTGATGTGTCATTGTTAAAAATGTTTTTCCACTCTGAGGTTTCTCTTAGTACTCTCTTGGTGAATTCTTTCTATGTACACAGGTGTTTTCTCTTCAGTATGTCCCACTCGTAAATTTGTGGGGCCAGGATGTGGCACCCCATCAGAGGAGAAAACATTCCTAAATGCCAACAGACAGACGTCAAAAGGTACAGTATTTTTTAAAAGCAAAAACAATTTATAAAATGCTCCTTAGAGGGTGCATGAGGCCCTAATAAAATCATTTTTAATGTATAAAAAGGAAAAAAAATGCTCCATAGAGGGGAGGGAGGAGAAAGGATGAAAAGCTGCTATCAAGCGCTCAAGTGGAAAAGTAGATATTTGGAGAATGATGATGGCAGCAGGCATGCGAAGGTGCTTGATGCAATATATGTACGTGTTTATGTAAGTATGTATTTGTATGTAAATGTTTATACATATGTATTATGATAGATGAGCCCCCAGTGACTTTCTTAAATGCTCCTTATAGAAAAGGGCTTTGAGGCTGAGCCCCGGTAGCGTAGTGGTTGTGCGCGGGACTGCGGCCCACTGGGATGGAGGTTCAATTCCAGCTCCATGGAGGAAAGGCTGGGCCTCCTACTCCCACCACCAGAGGGCAGTGATGCCCCCCTCCAAATGAGATGGCATTATCATTTAATCATTATTAAAGTGCTACTTTTTCATGACTAAACCACTAGAAGGCACAAAAAAGGTACAAAGGAAAAAAAACACCACTTAATCTATCACTGAGACATAAATTAATTGAATGAACCTTAGTGGAATATACATCAGTTGATTAAATATACCTTATTTTAGACATAATTCTATGTACATTTGTATATCACTTCTCAAAATATGAGATTATACTGTGCACAAAGCTCTGTTATCTTGGTCACTTAATGGCAGGTTAGCTATGACATAATCATTGTCAGTGCTAGCATTGTTAGTATTATAGTCCGCACATGTAACCACTCTTCTCTAGTTGTAAAGGTATGCTTTGCTCCACAATTCTGTAGATTCCTGAGAGTATATATACCAGTAGGCATATTTATATAAGCACCTTTTCAAAACTTTGTTTGGGAATAAGCACCTTTCAAAACTTCGATTGGTGTAGGATAGGTAAGCTTGTTGTGCCTACATGGCCAAAGGCAATAGGTAGGTCTGTTGTGACAACATGGCCAGTGAACACAGTGAACACAGGAGATCAATTGAAGGGCAGAGATAGAAATGGCTTGGAACCTCCCCCTCCCCCGCCCCCACCCACCCTTGTCCTCTTGCTCTTGGATCTTCCGACCAGGTGGCTGCCTTGTTCACCCTGAGCCTTCATTACCAAGCGACACTACCCATGGGACACCTAATCATGGACTGTGAGTTGAGGTTCCTTCAAGCCCTACATCTCTTGAGCTGGGGACTGTTGGACTCTGTCATCTGGCTGACTGTTGGTGACCTGCTTTCTGTTTGCTGCTTGTGGCCAAATAGCCTGAATTGCTCTACAGAAGACAACTCGGCGGTCCTTAAGACTCCAAGGACTGCCAGTCTACTTAGCTGGCTCACCAAAGTGAGTTGCACTGAGTCATTTGTACTACTTTATAGATTAGTTAACTGTTTATTTCCTATTTTATATATCCTTATATCTATATAAATATATAAAAAGAATTATTAGTGTCCTCGTTTTGTTTCTCTAGAGAACACTGTTGTGTTAGTCTGGGTAGACTAGAGAAACAAATTCATGGACACACATATGGATATAAGGAAAAGGTTTATATATAAGAGGAATGGGACATTGAGAAAGCATCCCAGCCTAGTCCAGTTCAAAGTCATAAGTCCGATATTAGCCCATATGCCCAATATCAGTCTATAAAGTCTCCTTCCGACTTATGAAGTCACAGGCCAGTGGGTGCAGAGTCTCAGTGCTGGCAAGGGTCTCCCCATGGCTCCTTGCTTCCAGGGTTCAGGGTCTATCGATAGCATCCAGTGGTGGTAGAAGCAACTCAGTGCTGGCTGGGGTCTCCATGTGGCTTCTCCAGCTTCAGAGATCTGGTTCCATTAGGGTAAGGCCATGTGGCTTCTCCTCTGGCCCCATCAGCTCCTTGACGCTGCCATCTTGTCTTGTCCTTAGTTTGTTGTCTCAGAGACTAACTCCCAACAACTGGGGAGATAGCTTCTCATCTCCACCAGGAAAATACTGTGAGATTTCCCAGAAGTCTCAGGAGAAAGCCATGCCCACATGGAGACCTCATTGGCTACTCAATGGCTATCTCCAGATTAACAGGCTAGACTCCACTCCTACATCTCAATCATGAAATTGACATATCGAATACATGACCACCACTCCTGTCTAACAATATAAAACACATTTAAGCTTTTGATATGTTTTCTGTTACCTGCTGGTATCAGTTGTTGCTCAATATTTGAATACCAGACCCCAACGTTAAATAGTTTTGTAATCAACACTTGGGTGGTGGTGGTGGTGGTGGTTTTTTTTACTGGTTAAAAAAAAAAAAGATTACTATTTTTAAAACATGAAGTCAGTGACTTTTGATTGCTTCTTCTTCTTTTTTGATTGGTTATTCTTATTCTTATTTTACAGAGAGGAAACTGAGAAGAAAGGACAGGAAAGGAACTAAATTTGATACTTCAATTTTCTATTCCTCTTAATTTGCTCTGGGAACCAGTTATGAAGTACATGCTTCTGTCTGACCTCTCTTCTTCTGTCCATGCTCTTTTGTCCCTTGGAAGGGGATCCCTTATGTGTTCCTTCATCCGTCTTCATGGTCATTCTCCTGAAGGCTTCTGCCCCTGCTCCCAGGCCACTGGCTGCCATCAACTTGATGCCAATGCACAGTGATGCTATGGTACAGGGTAGAACCGTCTCTGTGAGTTTTTGACCAGTAGCTGGTCAAAATGCTGGTTTTGAAATGCTGACCTGGCTGTTAGCAGTCCATTGCTTAACCAGTCTGCCACCAGGGCCCCCTGTTCTCAGGCAGAGAGTCGAAATTCATGGACCTTTAAGTATTTTCGTGATGGTTGTTTGCTGCAAAGCTGGTCCTAACTCATGGTGACCTTATCTATGTATGCACAAGGACAAAAGATGCCATACTATCCCGCTTAGCATCATAGCAACACACAAATATCCACGGACAGATGGACAGTGGCTGCCCCCAGGGCCAGTGATCAGGATATACACCCAGGTCTTGTACCTGGGAGATGAATTCTATCACAGAACTGCTCTTCCCCATTGAAGTCTTAGATACCAACTCATGGAGACTCCTGGGACAAAGTAGAAATGCTATGGTCTCTGCAGGAACAAATCACAAATCTCTTCTCCCTTAGAGCCACCAATGGGTTCAAACCATTGACCTTTCAGTGATCAGCCAAGCACTCAACCATTCAGCCATAAAGTTTCATGAGTCTGACTTGCTCCCTGTGGGCATTTAAGCCAATGCACAAACCTTTTAGATAAAGCAATGAAATGTCAATGGCTGAGTTTTAAACCTAAGGGGGGGTATTTTTTAAGACATCACGATCTTGAGTAGATTTTGACTTACTGTTCAAAGAGAACAGAAAGCTTTATGATTTAGTGTTCTAAAAGATGTTACTTATTTATATCGCTGCCACTCTGCTCTTAGTTTCTCTCAAAAATTGGTGATTATTGTTGAAGGTAGCTCTTGTTTTTTTTGATACCTCTTAATTTAAAACATGTTTTTTAAAAAATGTTTTCAATCCCATTTTCCATTCTTCTTCCTTGTTAAAAGAAATAGGGTGTCCACCTGAAAATACTCCCATCTCAAATCAGTTTCCTCAGGTCAGGAAAGTTCCTTTTGCTAAAACAGAGGCAATGCCTAGAGATATGACAACTATATTACAAGGACAATGTGGCAGCTGGGAGTTGGGGGCGGGGGGAGATGGAGCAAGATATTATTGTTCTGAGAGCTTATGAATCTATTGTATTTGAAAAAAAACACTTTCTGTTTAAGGGTACTGCTAATAAGGTTGCTACTTGGAGCTGAAGGTCCTTCTGCCTTTGTAACTTGTAACAGGTGTTGTTACATATCATCAAGTCAATTCAGACTCATAGTGACGCCACTGACTATTATCTTTATGGAAATAGATTTTGAAATGTTTCTCCTGCAGTCTCCAGATCGATTTGAACCATCAGTCTTTCTGATAGCGGTGGAGCCTTAGTCCTTTTTGTTACCAGGCCTCCTTGGTAACTTTAGAACGATGACAGTATGCTTATGAGCATAAACACTGGTCTCAATGATACACTGAAATCTCAATTTCTCATGGCATCCCCCTTAAACGCTCTCTCACAAATTGTTTATACCAACGTGTTACTATTGTTCCAAAGAGAAAGAGGTAAAAGATGGTGGGCTGTCTGCCATCTCAAACCAGGCACTTCACATCCCTTCTTGAATTTTAAAGGAACTGGGTTCAATTCCTAGTCCATTCATATGCCCTATCCTGTGGTTCTCAATCTTCCTAATGCCGCCACCCTTTCATCCAGTTCCTCATGTTGTGGTGACCCCTAGCCACAGAATTATTTTTGTTGCTACTTTATCACTGTCATTTTGCTACTCTTATGTTTTGGGTGACCCTGTGAAAGAGTCATTCAACCCCCTCCAAAGGGGCTATGACCCACAGGTTGAGAACTGCTGCCCTATCCCAAGGCATGCTCTCTTCATATGACTTCTTCGAAGACTGCTCCCCTGTGAGAATCCTCCTCTCATGATCCAGATGCTCCAAAAGTCTCATGCTTCTTCCAACTCATATAAACACAGATTACTAATGGATCCAATCAGATTTTCCTAAGCCCATTCCTTATTGCTCTTTATAGTGTTGCAGATGAGACACACCGCTGGCTGAGTCAGATGGCCCCTGTTCTTGCACCAGTACCTGAGCTGGTCACCCAGCAGGCTGTTCCTAGACAGGAGGGAGTAGAAACTGCCCTCAAACTATTGTGGGTGAGTGTCACCATTGACCTGGACCCCCAGTGCTGGGAATTGACTGTTTCTGTCCACATTCAACCATTGTTTCTTACTGTGCCTCCCCCCCCCAAAGCAAGGGTGAGGAGTCAAGGGGGGTGTAGTCTCACACCAAGTTCCTAAAAGTAGCTTCCACCCTTGGTGTGCAGCATGCAGATGTCAGCTCCGACACCTCCATCTCACCTGTGAGTTGATTTTAAACAGGACACCATGGATCGGGGGGAAAGGAGGGGTTCTTGATTAAAAGTTTGGTCTATATGGAGCAACAAAAATGTTCATAGAATGCAAAAATAGTATTGTAATGTATTCATGTTAATTTCAAAATGCTGTGGGATGCAGGACAAATGTTAAAAAGTGGGACGTCTGGTCACCTTCGGAACCCTTGATGATCTGCGGGCAGAGGCGCTGCTCATCAAAGACCAAGGAGAGTCTTTGGGATTTTTGTTCTTTTTGGCTGGAACCATCTCAGTTATAAGGCACCGTGTCTGATAGGGTGAAAATATCGGCCACTAGGAGATTGGACAAAGATTGCCTAGGGTGAAAGAAAAGAGGATTTTAAAGGGATTTACCTCTCCGTCAAAATGGTCATGCATGTGTGCATGGGTTCACTCATCTGGCTGATGTGGATAGCAGTGCCCAGCCCCAGCACCATTTGGGAGTCAAAAGGACCAATCTGACTTTGAACTTGATCTCTGCACTTTACTAACCTCTGAGTTTAAAGCAAGTGATCGTTCTCTAGTCCCCAGCCTCCTCTCTCCGAACGTGATGCAGATGCTTTGGGACATAACTCCAAGGCTAGCGATCACTGGGAGGGTTCTTCCAAAAGCTTAAGGGAAAATTGAATGAAAAGATGATGGAACTTTTCCAGAAACTTGTTGAAGCCCCATCCTGCAGGCCATTGTCTCCCTTTCTCCTCTGGTAAGGGAGCGTGAACAGAGGAGTGACTCCACAGTGCTCCATCTCCAGGTTTCTTCTCATGAAGAAATGTCAATGAGAGGAGAAAAGAAACGAGCTCTGGTAAGACGGAGTCTTCAAGTTTTGCCCTTGAGCTTCCTGATTTTATACACGCTTCCCACCACAGTGACTTGAGTGCTCTTTCCAAGAGAGTCCATTCTTCCTGGAATAGGAAGTTAAGTTAAGGTGGTGGGGTTGAGTGTCTAAGCCTTCAGCTGAGAGGTTCTAGGGTGGTTGCTGCCATTCTCATCTTTCCTTCAGAGCACGTGGACCAGGATGACCCGGGCTTGGAGGGAATGAGGACTCCCTTCAGTCTCTGTTCTTAGCTGTTCTCTGTCACCTCTGTGACAGTGCTCGTCACCTAGGCTTGTAACTGTCCACATTCTTCAATATGCCTGAACTCCTTGAAGGCAGGCATCCCGTCTTCATTTAAGTTTTAAATTTTTATGGTCATTCGAGTAAAAGTTGACACAGCCACGTGGTTTTCCATTCCACAACACATACACATTTGGCTTGGTGACACTTACTGCCATCCTCACAAGGAGACTACATCCTTCCGTTCCCTTATGTGCTCCCTTCTTCCAGTAGGCTTCCTTTCCTGTTCTGGCTGTCTTCTGAGCTTTCTCTCTCTGAACAGACTGGCCTTCTGATTTCGTGAATTGCTCTAGACACATTCTCCAGATAGTCTTCACCTGATTGCCTTGTCAATTGTTTGGCTGAAAGTTGCGCTGCCTGAGTGAGATCAACATCAGGCTTGAAGAGTGTCTCAGCGTAAAAGTCCTGAGGTGCTTCACTCACTATAAGAACAGCAAGTCTGGTCTTTTTATGTGATTTCGAGTTCTATTGTGATTCCTCGCAGAGCAAGAGTCTTCACCCTTCCTCAATCTATCTTTAGTGTCTTCCTATAGCGGATGACGTTGCCCTGCGATTCGTACTGTTCATAAAATTTATTGTTCAACTCTCAAGCCACTCCATCCTCACCTCCTTTATTTAAGGTAAATCATCAGGCCCTTCTTCCCAGACTGTCTGAGTCTCAAGGTGTCATTGAAACCGGTTCTCCATTGATGACCTGCTGGTAATTGGAATGCTAGTGTAATCATGTGGACAACAGTAAACAGTCAGATGACAACCCTAGGGCAGTCTCTGGACACGACTCATTGCACACCTTCAAAAAAAAGATATGAACCAAAGTCCAATGGCCTTCAATTCCAAAACCTTGGGATTTCTTCTTCTTCTCACTCTCAGGTATTTCATCCTCAAAACCAGGGGAGAACATCGGTTCCTTCAATCTGCTGCAGGTGACCTTGAGGGAAATCCCAGTTCACTGAGTGGGGCCTCCACATGGACTCCTCCTGATGTGGCCTAGAAAGGAGGTTCTGTGTCTCAAAAGGGCAGAACCTGAAGTCCCAGTCATCTCTACTACAAGGCCTGTTCACTGAAGACTGGATAGAATCAAGGTCAAAAGTGTCCAATTAGTCCCCCCTTGGACTCTGTGCTTTCCCATGAACAGAAGTGAAATATCCTTCACGGAGACACACACGTCCCTCCCCTGGTACAGACTTGACTTCCCAGGAAAGTTCCCTAACACTCTGGGAGGAGTGTCTATGGCTTTGAGTTGATGCTAGCACAATGGTGTATGGCATCGAGGGAATGGTCTCCTCACCTTCCCATCACCTTGAGAAAGGGGACCCCGCTGAGATGAGGTCTCCTCCATCAAAGGGATTTTTAATATGTACATGAAAAGGAGGTGATTGAAGGGCCATGGCACTAGGCAGGGTCTCTACTTCATTGTTCAAGAGACCCAGTTAGAGGATTACATGACCCGAGAGCAGAAGCCTGCCTTTGTCTCCGTGACTGATCTTAAAGTAGTGAACCTGCGCAATATTTGTCCTTTTGCAATGGATGAACTGCCCTTGGCATAGTGCTTGCCAGGTCTATACATGTCACAAGGATTTTCCTGGGTTTTGTGGGGATGTGCTTTGTTCCCTTGTGTGCATGGGAACTTTCGTTCTTTCTTTTTTTCTTTTAAAATATAAATCATCCTATCACAGTCAATACCTATATCCATTGTGTCAAGCACATCTGTACATATATTACCATCATCATTCTCAAAAGTTTCTTTCTACTCCTCATTTTCCCCCTCCTTCCCTTATAAACTTTTGATAATTTAGAAATTATTATTTTTTTCCTGTCTTATACTGATTGATATCTCCCTTCATCCATTTTTCTGTTGTCCATCCTCCTGGGAGGGGGTTATAGGTCCATCATTGTGATTAGTTCCCCCTTATCCTCCTCCCCTACTCCCTTTACCCTCCTAGTATCTCTCCTCTCATTATTGATCCTGAGGGATTTATCTGTCCTAGATTCCCTGTGTTGTGAGCATACCAGAGTTTGTTTACCCATTCTTCTACTGATAGAAATTTGGGCTGTTTCTAGCTTCTTGTTCTTATGAATGGTGCTTCAATGAATATGGGCGGTCATGTTCTGTCTCTTCTTTCTTGGGGATATATGCCCAGCCAAGGCATTGCTGGGTTGGATGATATTTCTATCCCCAGTTGTTTTTAGATCGCTCCCTATCACTTTCCACCATGGTTGTACACACAGTTATTTTTCCCAAGGGTGTGGTTTACAGTAGAAAACTAATCCATGAGCTTCAAACTACGCTGAGTTTTATAAGCGCTGGAAGCTGGAAGAGAAGGAGCAGAGGTTGAAGGTTGTCCCCTTCCTGTAACAAGTGGCAAGAGACACATAGGGACAACAGAGGCCAATTGGGCTCGAGTCAGTTCATTAAACATAGTCTTGACCCTGACACTATTTATAAAGTTGACTGCAAATATAATAGATGTGATTATTTTTAACAGCTTTTGAAGAGCTATGACATTTTTATGAGACTGGGTTTCATTTTGGCTGTGTTGCAATGTTTCAAGGAAAGTTCGAGCTGTCAGCATCCCATCTCCAGCCCATTACACTACAGAAAGCAGGGAAAGATAAAGGGGACCCTTTTTCTGGGGGGGGGGGGGAATTAGAGAAGAGGATTTATAGATTTGACTCCATCTCTACCCAAAGCAGTAGCTAGGGGAAACGAGAAAGGGGTATTTCATTCTCCTTTGTCCCCAGAACCTGAATTTCATCACGGTCAAGTACACATAAAGGTGGTGTTGTGGGTTACACTCTGGGCTACTAACATCAAGGTCAGCAGTTTGAAACCATCGGCCACTTTGAGGGAGAAAGATGAGGCTTTCTACTCCCTTAAAGAGTTATAGTCTTAGAAGCCAAGGTCATTCTACTCAGTCTTATAGTGTCTCTATGAGTTGAAATCAACTTGAGGGCAGTGGGGTTTTTTTGGTTTGTTTTTAAACACACTCCAAAGGGAAGGGTTTTCCTTGTTAATTGTCACTGATTGGTTCTGATTCATGGAAATCCATGTACAACAGTTTTGCCTAATTCTCACCTTCTTTGGTTTGGCACTGGTGTGTTTTGAGTGGCTTTAAACCTAGCGGCTTCATCTTTCAGCACTATAACCCACTGCCGTCTGGTCAATTCAGACTCACATCCTACCTACAAGACCCATTTGAACTGCCCCTTGAACTTTGCAAGGCTGTATTATTTATAGAAGTAGACTGTCACATTGTCTCCCTGCAGAACAGCTTGTGGGTTTGAACCATCAACCTTTTGGTTAGCAACTGAGCCTTAACCACTGTGCCACCAGGACTCTTTCCCAGCACTGACTCCAATTGCTTCTCTCTCGGAGCAGCTGGTGCTTATGCAGTTAACAGCCCAACTTACAATCATTCTGTCACCAGAAGGGCAAATTAACCTAAAAACTGGGGTTCTTTACCTTCCTAATGCCACGACCCTATCAGACAGTTCCTCATGTTGTGGTAACCCCCCAACCATCAAATGATTTTTGTTGCTACTTCATTACTATAATTTTGCTACTGTTATCACCCCTGTGAAAGGATCATTTGACCCCGTGATCTCAGATTGAGAACTGCTCCTTTAAAGCCTAAGCTCTCTTCCTTGAAAGGTCCAGCGGAATCCCCAACATGACGCATTCAAACGTGGGGATGTGGGTCAATGCTTGGAATGCACCAAGCACTCAACTGGGAACAGGACCATCTGTGTCTGTAGAGATGTGCAGTGTTGGAAGCCCTGCGAGACTGCCCGACCCTATCCTACAGGTCCATGGAGTCCGAATTGACTCTGACATAGATGGGATGGATGTATGAAAGCAATACTATTCCCACTCACCTAATTCTCATGCTTTTTAATGAGAGTGTTGCAAGTCTGTTCTAGAATCCGGATGATTGTGTGTAAGAAATGTCTAGAATTTCTTTTTGGGATCACTGCCCTCTGGTGGGAGTAGGAGGCCCAGCCTGGCTCTTGGAGAGCTGCTGCTGAATTTGAACTGGTAAGCCGGTGGGCCGCAGTCCCGCACACAACCACTATGGCACCGGAGCTCAGCCCATGTCTAGAATTTTTATGTAGTGAGCCTCTCCTAAAGGCCAGTCCCTGCGCTGAACCTTATGCTATATCCTGCTACTGCATTTACTTCTTCCTGAGAGGGTCCTGGAAAGCGAGGATGACGGTTAAGTCCCGTTCCAGCATCTCATTCAGGATCCAGCAATTAGAAAGCCAGAGTGCCCTTTGTTAGCTCCACAAGGTCTGGATGACTCTGGGTAGATGCCATCGGATCCGAACAAGCTTCTTTTCTGTAACACTTGAAGTTTTAAATGCACAGCTATCCAACGCAGAGTCCAATGGGATTCCTGGACTACGAAGTCATTTTTCTGCTCTGAAAACTGCTTGTGTTCCACGGGGCTTTTATTTATTTATTTTAAAGAAATCAGAAAGTAAAAGGAGGAAGGCGTTTTCCACGTTTCGATTCAACAGTGCAGGGCACTTGAATACGTAATCTTTCCTTGAGATACTGAAAGCAGCTGGGGCCTGACTTGAAAGGGAAACGGAGCTGCCTCTCCAGGAGAGAGTCAAAGAGGCCGTGGTTGAGAGAAGGAAACGCTGCCTGGCCAGGGAAAGCAGTGACGTATGATTCAGACGGTGCCTCCAAAGGCCTGCAGAGACTGATAGTGTCTCTAGGGCTGGCATGGGAGCAGCAGGGAATTCCCTGCTTTTTTCTGTAGGGAGAGAGAGACAGAGAGAGGGTGAGCCCAGTCTGAGTGGGAGTGGAAGAAAGACCAACTGCTTGAGAGAGGACAGGAGCTCTTTTGGCAAAAGGTCCCCACAGGCCAGTGTCACTTAAGGGTCACTTGGGAACAGAGCCCGGAGCTCATGTGCTGGCTCGTGGATGGTTTTGTCCCTTTTCTGACTTACAACATCCGTGCCCTGTAGCTAACTGGAATCACAGAGGTGAGAGGTCAATCATTCGGAAAAGGCTTGCTTGTGAACACTAGCCTAAAGGCTGAAGGTTTGAATTCACCCCGAGGTAGCGCAGAAGCTGGCTTCTATTAGGGTTACAGCCCTGTGAGGCCGAGGGAAGAGTTTTATTTTGTAACACACATGTGGGAATGGACCGAAGGGTGACAAACAACAAGAAGATGATCGTAGCTAGTGGAGAGGCTAGTCTTTGCAGATAGGTCTAGATCCCCAATACTTCTTTGGACAAGCTACTTAACCTCATTGAGCCTCAGTTTCTCCTCTGAAAGAGAGGAGAATCATGCTTTCCTTACAGACGCATAGCTGGATTGGTAAGACAGGCATATGCTATACTCGGTAGAAGCCCTTACATGCCTTTAAGAAGCATGTCCAGTGACTGTCATTTTGCATCATGTTAGGAATGCAAACATTTGCATGGTAAGGATGAAGCCTAACAGTAGCTGTGTCAGCTCTGGATGTCGTAAGTGACCATTTGAAATCTCTGCAGTGCGGAACATGCTGCGTAAAGTGCGCTAGGCCTGTTCCAGAGTTTTAGCACGTGAGGTCCTGGCTGACTTTCTGTGACCACCTTTTACCGCACAATCGATGATGAACAATGCATGTAACATCAACAAAAGCCTCTAGGAATCTACCAGCTGGCCATGGTCATGGTCTAAGAGCCTGCCAAAGTGATTATCTCTGGGCCTTCTATTCCCAAACTGTAGGGCATAAGCACTATTTGTATTCATAGACTTTGACACATTTCTTACTTTGTCAATGTGGAATTTGCTTGTTTTGAAAGAGTTTTAGCAGGGCATCATTGGGAGATAATAGGTTGCAGTGGTTCCATTTGCTCCATGTTGAAAGAAGCAGCTCTTTTTGTTCATCTCCGTGGAATGGTCTTGGACTGCCTGTGACTGTATGTTTACCAGAACGAAGCAGCCTCTGTGGCATTGAGTGAGATGAATCCATCACCTGACAGCAGTGCCCTCGTCAAAAGCTTGAGCATAGACGGGTCCTCCTGTTCCTCGGGAATCCCTCCAGCTTCTCCCTCCTCCCTCCCACACCCTGCCCGTCCCATACCCCCACTGGCCTACTTTCTATTAGTGTGGGTTATTGGTCTCTTTGACATTTCCTATACATGGAAAAGAATGTAGGGTCTTTGGTCTCTTATAGTCAGTGGAAACATTCTGAGATTTGTACCCATTGCTGGCACCATCTGTGGTCCGTTTCTTAATGATTGCTAGTCAGTCTTCACCTGTGAAGAGATAGCAATTTCTTCAATCAGTTGTTTTCAGGAGCATTTCCAGTTTGGTATAAATGAAGTCGCCACAACCATTCATGAACAAAATCTAATCTTTTTCTGGAAATAATTTTATCGGGGGATCTTACAGCTCTTATCACAATCAAATGTATCAAACACATTTGTACATATGTTGCCATCACGATTTTCAACCCAATTGGGTATCTTGCCCCCTTTTCCCCCCTCCTTCCCCCACACTTCCACCCTTGTGATCCCTTGATGAATTATAAATTATTCTTATTCTCATATCTTACACCATCCACTATCTCCACTCAGTCACATTTCTGTTGATCATCCCCCTCGGTGGTGTATGTGTGTGCGTATGTGTATTCTATGTCAATCATTGTGGTTGTTTTGCCCCTTTCTCCCTCTTCTCCCACCCCTCTTCCCCCCTATTCTCAAGGATTCCTACCCCCATTAATGTTCCTGAGGGGTCTATCTGCCCTGAATTCCATGCATTGAGAGCATGGACAAATCTTTCATGGGCATTTCATTTCTCTTGGGTAAATACTAACACTGGAATGACGGGGTCCCTGGATGGTGCCAGGTCAGTGGTTCCAACCCCCAGCTTCCCTGAGGGATAAAGACGAAGCTCTCTGCTCCTGTACAGATGGACAGCCTTCAAAATCCTGGAGCACCACACTGGGTGCTCGGTGACAGTTCATGATATTGCAGAGATGTGAAGTATCTCTTCCTATGCAGTTCATCTATGCATCTTCTTTAAGGACATGGCTCTTCCCCTAGTTTGCCCATTTTTGTTTGGTTAGTTCTCATTGCATTTTGAAGGTTCTTTGTGACTTTATCAGATTTGTACTTATAGTCATGTTTCCCAAGTCTGTGATACGTTTTGTTTCCTTGTTTTTCTATCTTGATGGGGTCTTCTACAGTGAGTCCCATTTTTAAATTTATGGGAAAATCATGGGGGAATAAAATTTAACAGAATGCGTTTGGGAATTTTCAGAGAAGACACACATGGAGAATTAGAAAGCAAAGCATGATTTTGGAAAAGAAACTATCAAAAGATGCAAAATTTACTGCTTTGTTGGTAACTTCAAGTCTGAATTGGTGATGTCATTGTTTAAAGTGAACTATTCGTGGGGATTTTAAACAAATCCAATGTTGAAGCAGCAGCCGTTAGCATTAGTAGGAAAGGGTGCATTTAGAAAAGCAGTTTATGTTGCAGGTTCAACAGGCAGCAGGGCAATGAGTTTAGAGAAAATGTCTATAATTACCAAGATCTCAGTCTGGGAGCCTTCACTTCTGATTTCCCACCCCACTGTGGCCAGGCAGCCCAGCCAGGCAGAAGTCCATATTGATCTCTGCTAAGCAAATCTCACCTAAAGCTCAGCACACTGTCCAGGTAGGCTTTTCTTAGAAAGGGCAAGGGCCCTGGTACCTCATCATAGTGAAATGGCTCCATTTGGATCGAAACCATTTCTCATTCATTAGCTGACTTGAACCAGGAAAAAATGCCACAAGAAAGACTACTAACACCATATGCTTATTTTCAATCTGTGTGTTTACTTTGAACTGTTTGTTCAAATATTTTGACCATTAAAAATGGGTTATTTCTTTTCATACTATTGAAGTTTAAAAGGTTTCAAAATTTCATACGTATCATTTTAAAAAGTATACATTTACATAGTGTATATGTGTATATGAGTTCTTTATCAGGTCTTGTCCTTTCACTCTGTTGTCTACTCTTCATTTTCATGTTTTAATTAAAAAATCATTTTATTGGGGTCTCTTACAACTCTTATTACAATCTATACATCAGTTATATCAGGCATATTTATATATATGTTGCCACTGTTCTCTTCTAGATGTTTGCTTTCTATTGAGGCTTTGGCATCAGCTTCTCTCTTTTCCCTCCCTGTAGTTCTTCCTATGACGCATACACACAGAGAAATTCTATACACATAGAGAGTCTAAGTGCGTAGTGGTCTGGAATGAATGTGTAGAGGGCATGGAGGAAGCAGGTTTCACCCCATCAGTGTACATTGTTCCAAGTTGAAGGTAAGACATTGCTGTGTTGAAAAGCCCCTTGGTCACCCCACCAGGAATCTTCATTGCCTGCATTCTGCCTAAGAGTTATGTGGTACCCCACCACCTTGTGGACATCCCCACGTCTCTCCCTCTCCCAAACAATCATGTCTCTCCCTCTCCCAAAAAAACATGCTATAGGCATTTAACTGTCTTTTGGATTTCTATGTCCACAATCTCAAGATCTTCTCTCACATCTCAGGAAACTTCACAAAATATTTTTCTAAAAAAGAATATTATTTTCCCCAACGAAGTATACTGGGACCAGCTGAGATAATAGCAAATTCATACCTAGTATATGTCTGCAAGTGAACTCTGATTCATGGAGGTGACCGACATCATGTCCAACACCACGAAATGTTACCCGAACCTTCACCAGACTGATGGTTATTGGCAAGTGGGAGCCATATTCAGAGGTGGCACAGTGATTTCTTATTCTATAAGGGACACCTTTTATTGTCCTTCTAACTTCCCAGCTAGGCAGAATTTTCAAGGGCTTTCCAGGCTCTCAGCTTCTGGGTCAGATTAGCCATTTAGCCCTATTAAGGGCCATTGCTGAGTACTTCACTAGCATTCTCTGACTAGTCTAAAACCTGCCTAGACTGCTTTTCTTTTTTTTTTGGGGGGGGGAGCATCATTGCCCTCTGGTGGGAGTGGGAGGCCCAGCCTTGTTCCTGGAGAGCTGCTGCTGGATTTGAACTGCCAAGTCACTGGGCCACAGTCCCGCACTCAACCACTACGCCACCCGGGCTCAGCCCTAGACTGCTTTCCTACAGGCTGATCCTGCTGGTGATTCCCAGGCAAGACAGATCATGGATGTCAAAGGGCTTTTGCCAGGGCTTATGATTGGAATAGCATGTGGGGAGTTGGGAGCAAAGGGGGGGCTTGTTGTATTTGTGGCTGCCACTTCTTGGTTCCACAGCCCAAATGGCACAGATCTTGAACTAGAAGAGTTAATCCAGTTCTACCAATCCCCAGTTCACCCACCCCGTCTGTCTGAACATGTGTATCTTCTTTGGAACTCTTGACAAACAGGTTTCTTCTCCTAAAGTCTGCGTCCTCTCAGAGGAACTTAGATACAGGTACTGCTCTAAGAAGGAGGGGGAAAATCTAAACACAAAACTTTTATGATTCTGCCCTTTAGACTTCTTTTTTTATTCTATTTGCCAGCAATGTGATCTTGGGGTGATTACCAGATCTGTTTGAGACTTAGTTTACCCTCCTGTAAAATGGAAAAATGTAATTTTGTGCATTGTATAGAGGATGACACCCAATTCTAAATCCAAGAGCTCCCTATAGGGATGTTGCATTTGAAGTTCTCAGTAAATGGTAGTAAGGATAACACTGACTCCTAAGGGGGCCAGTTATAGAGTTGCTATGACTGGATGCCAGTGAGGGAGAAGGAGATCAATGCAAAGATAAAACCCTAGCTATCTGTCCCATGCCAGCCAGGTGCCCACAAAGCCCCCTGAGAAAATTTTATTTCCCTCGTGGAAGCTCTATGCCTTCTCTGTGGATCCCTTCCCTGCCCGCCCCCCCCCCCATCCCTTTCTTTTCTGTATCCCAGACTTCCAATCGGGTTGAATCTGCACTGAAACCTTCCATACCCAACATGGATCTGATCGTAGTGCATGACTTCAGAGAGGGAGAGCTGTAGGCAAGACATGGTACATAGAATGTTCTTGGGATTCTCCAAGAGCACGGTAGGGAAGACCTGGGGAAGAATTTATTTCTGGGGAAAAAATAGAGAAAAACCCTAGGCAGGGAACTGTCTAGAGCTCTACAGCATGATACAGAACAGAATCCTCCTTTTTTATTGGTTTCAGTGCCCTGGAGGTGAATGGTGAACCCCAGTTCCCTAAGAGTCCCATACGTCTGGGCACAATAAAAGGCTTTGCTGCCACATGATGTCACAAAAGTCCCTGGGAATTCTCATCCATACACTTAGGGATACACCAAATTATACAATCATGTTGTGGGAAAACCACTGTGCAGCTGACTGAGAGGGGCTTAGGTACACCTCAGAGTTTACTGGCAAGTTCTTGCTACTGTTATGGCCAGCAACTCTTTCAACTTAAGGACTTAACATCCTGGGCCTCAGAGTAGAAGCACAGGGCTTCCCAGGCTCTACTTTCAAGCCTGTCTGCCTCTTCCCTCCTGACCCTCTGTAGATGTAGGCCACATGTATTCCCTTAGAAGGCCCAGGGTTCCCTATCTTCTCTTACCTTGACTTCCTTGGGTTTGTAATTCCTTGAAGGCAAGGTCCAGAACCTCATCCTATTCTGTAGGCGCATCTTCCATATACCATCTAATAGGTGCCCAGCAGACTTTAATATGGAGAGTAGATGTCCATAATAGCACATTGAAATCAAAACAGTCACAATGACTTTCATTTTGTTAAAAAAATTTATTTTCCAAGGAAAATGTTTAAATAAAGAATAAAAAAAAATAACTTAATGCATAAATAAATATTAAATTTCAAAGTCTCTAATTGTTCTTGCAGTCATTTCAAGAGTTGCAGCTGATTGAAGAATGTCTGACATTGTTGTCAAGATGGTCCCAGTTCCGGGACCCCAGGCTGGATGAGTCTCATATGTGGAGGTTATCAGTTAGTCTGCCAATAAAGGAAAAGTTCCGGAGGATTTCTACCCGGACGATTGTCCAGGCACAGTTGCTGAAGTCCTTGGCTCTCAGATACCGGAGAATTCTGAAGTAATAGCTCTTCAGGTGAAGAATGGTTCTCATGGTTTCCTTGGTGGCATTCTCTTCCTTGAGATCTTCCTCCAGGATGGTTTCCAGATAGTCCATCTGCTGATAGAGCTCGCTTAGGAGGTTTTTGATGATGGTCTCGTTCCAGCCTGTATTGCAGACCTTTCTTCTGAAAATCCCAAAGATCTGCTTCACCATTTCATAGATGACCAATGTGGCATTCTCCTTCTGGAACTGCTGTGGTTGTTTTATCTCCTCAGGGAGCTGGAAGTTCACCCTGTCCTTGAGGCAAGTTTCAAGGGTCCCATTCAGCTGCTGCAGGAGCTTCTGGCAAGCCAAGTTGCTGCTCCTCTGTTGGAAGTGAAGCAGGCTGTAGCTCATGGAGAGAGCCGTGGTGGAGCAGCACAGCAGGAAAGCCACGTGGAGAATGCCCCTGGTGGTCATGATGTAAATAGGATTCAGGTTGTCCGGTGCTACCTGTGGGTCTGGTGAAGACTTCGAGAGGCTGAGTGTGAATGCCATGCTCCATGGCTCTGGGCTATTTATGTGGGATGGTCCCACAGACAGAGGAAATTCCCATTTTCACTTCTCTCTTTCAGTTTTCCTATGTCACTTTTCAGGCTAGTAATTCACCAAATTCTTGAAGTCATAGCTAAAGGATGAATAGAAGATGATTTTTCCCTAATTCCTTACTATTTTATCCTATTCATATCCAGATATGTCTGAAAGACATAGAAACGATGAAATTCCTCATCTTTTGTAACATTTCGGTGAGGTGATAAATATTAAAGGAAAACAAAGCTAATAAGGTCAAGTCATTGAGAACTCCATGTCCCCTGGATGTTTCCAGCTCTGAAAGCACCAGGCTGCTCATTGAAAGATTGGAAGTTAGCATCTATCCAGTGGTAGCACGGAAGAAAGGCATGGTGATCTACTTCCTCAAAGAACAATAAAACAAACAAACAAACAAAACTGCACCATTGAAACCTGTGGAGAGTAGGTTTGCACATGAAATTGTAATGAGTAAGGCTGGGCTTGAGCACAATCCCAACCCCTCATTTTTGTTTGTTTGTGATCGATTTCCCCCCCCCACCCCCCCGCCCCTACCCTCCCCGAATCCTCCTGTATCTCTACTCTCCTTGTTGGTCCTGAGGGGTTTATCGATCCTGGATTCTCTGTGTGGTGGGTTCTTATCTGTCACAGTGTGCATGCTCTGGTCTAATCTGATTTGTAAGGTAGAATTGAGGACATGTTAGTGGGGTGAGGGAAGCACCAAAGAACAAGAGGAAAGTTGTGTGTTTTGTCAGTGCTATTTTCAAATCCATTAGTCACAGCTCCCTTTTGAGAGAAGTCCGACACTGAGAAACGCTCTGGAAATGAAGTGAAATTTGAGCAGGATATAGAACCCAGAGACCAGGTCAAACCATGGTGGAAACAGAAAACAGATACCTCCGGAAGTATGTGGTTATTTTTGGAGCACTTCCCAATAGCAACAGAAGAGGGAGCTTCGTGAAGTTAGTAAAACCACCCTGAAGGACTCATCCTCCTAAAATGTCAGAGCAGGGAAAAGAACTTCAGGTAAAATCTAGCAACAAAAAAGACTGAATCTTACTCAGAGCTCAAAGAAAGAGAATAAGGCAAATACCCTACAAATGAGAAAACTATACTAGTAATTAACCCCCAAGACAGGTTGAGCTCTGTAACACGCTGCTTCTGGAGATGTTTACTCATTCTTTAGGAAAGTTATTATCAACCTCAATAAAACTTAGGAAAACATTGTCGATCAGGTAGTAGCTATTGGAAAGGATTAGAGTTATAAAAGTCCTCATTTTTTGATGAATAAGATGAACAAGAAATCAGCAGATTTAGGGAAATGTGTTACTGAAGAAAAGTTTCAAAGTGAGAAAACAAAATAAAAAACAGCGATAAGAATCCAATAGTCCATAAAAATAATATGCTGTGACCAAGGGAAATTGAATGTGGGAAAACCTCATGCTCTTGGCATGCTCTTCGGACATGTCATCACCTGGGGCCAGTCTCTGAAGAAGGACATCACGGTTGCTACAATAGCAGGTCAGTGAAAAAGAACCTTTGATGAGACCGGTGGACACAGCAGCTGCAACGATGAGCCCCCCACAGGAACAACTGAGAAGATGACTCGGGACTCAGCTGTAGTTCCTTCTGTAGCACACAGGCTCACGGTGGGTTGGAACATACTCGATGTACAGCAACAACATACTCTAGTCAATATCTCTTGCCAACACTGTAATTCAAAGCTAGTAATACTCCTTTGGTAGTCCTTGTGCATTGTTCAAATGTTGCAGAGGCCTGGGGCAAGTGAAAGTATCATGGCTTGGGTCAGGTGCCCTTGAATGCCCAAGATACAAATTTTGGCTTTTTAACGTTTTCTTTTTGGGGGGAGGGGCATCACTGCCCTCTGGTGGGAGTGGGAGGCCCGGCCTTGCTCCTGGAGAGCTACTGCTGGACTTGAACTGCCAACCCAGCAGGCCGCAGTCCCGCACTCAACCACTATGCCACTGGGGCTCAGCCCAGCTTTTTAATATTTTCAAGTGGTCTTTTGCAGCAATTGTACCCGATGTAATACATCACTTGATTTCTTCACAGCTGTTTTCATGGTGTCGATTGTGGCTCCAAATAAAATTAGATCCTTGACAAATTCACATTTTCCCTCATTCATCATGGTGTTGCTTGTTGGTTCTGTTGTAAGGATTTTTGAATTCTTTATGTTGAGATCCATAATGTAATCCATACTGAAGGCAATAGTCATTGTCAGTAAATACTTTAAGTCCTTCTTCACTTTCAGCAAGCAAGGTTGTGTCATCTGTATAGTGTCCTCGGTAGTTTGGGGTTTTCCTCCAATCCTGAAGTTGACTTCTTCTCCATGTAATCCAAATTCTCAGATTCTTTGCTCAGAATGCATATTAAATAAGTAGGTGAAAGAACACTATGCTGACACACATTCGTTATCCCTTATTCTGTTCAAATGACTGCCTCTTGGTCTATGTTCAGAGTCCACATAAGCACAATTGTCTTCCGGAATCCCCACACTTTGCAATGGTATTCATTATTTGTTATGATTCCACAGCTGAATGCCTTTCTATAGTCAATAAAACACAGATCAACTTCGTTCTGGTTTTCTCCACCAAGATTCATCTGACATTCCATAGCCTCTTCTGAACTCAATTGGAATTCCTGTCAATGTATTATTGCCACACTTGTGAAGTATCTTCAGCAAAACTGTGCGTATGATATGAATAATTTTGTTCAACAATTTCCACAGTTCACTTAATAATCTTTCCTTGCAATGGGCACACATATGAATCTCTTCTAATAGAATGGCCAGGTAGCTCTGTTCTGAAATTCTTGGCATAGATGACTGGTGCTTCCATTCTGGCATCCATTTGTTGAAATATTTCCATGGATATTTCATCAGGTCCTGGAACCTTGTTGTTCATCAATGCCAGCTGTGCACCTTATATTTCTCCATTTGATAATATTGGTCCTTGAGCATGTGCTCCCCCTGAAATTGTTGGATGTCAACCATTTCTTTTTAGTAAACTGACTGTGTAATCCTTCCATCTCCTTTGGATGCGTCCTGCATTATTCAATGCACACCTTTTGTCCCTAGAGTATTTTGGTGTTGCAACTTGAGACTGAACTGGTTTCTTCAGCTCTTTCATCTTGAGGAATTCCAAGCATGCTTCTTCCCTTTTGAGTTCTTAGGTCTTGGCACTTGTCATACTTTTTTTTGTCTCAAACTGGCTCTGATCTGTGAATTATCTTTCCAGCTCTTCTACGTCATCAATGTTTTCTTTTGCTTTAACGGGTCCCCATTCAATAGCAAGTTTCAGAGTCTCTTCTGAAATCCATTTTAGTCTCTTCTTTCTTTCCTATCTTTTCAATGATATTTTGCTTTGTGTGTGTGGTATCCTTCCATGATTTGCCTGGTCTTTGGCTGTTGCTGCTCAATGCATCAAATATGTTCTTGGGATGATCTCTGATTTCACGTGAGTCATGGGTTACATTCAAGGTCACACTTTCACTCTTGTGGACTTATTTTAATTTCCTTCAACTTCCATTTGAACTTGCATATGAACGATTGATGGTCTGGTACACAGTTGCCACTGACTTGTTTTACAGGTGACTGAGTCCTGTGTATTCAGTTCTTCTGGTGAGGCCCACATGCATCATCTCAATTTATATTGTTGAAAAAAGTTTTGCAATGCCTACTGAGTTACGGTCATGGAATTGGGTCCTTCTAGCAAAGGTTCCTTATATGATTCATTGTGGTTCTCGATTGTTTACCCCTGCGGCCATGGTCCTATTTTGCAGGGCATTCTTGACCCTGCTGATGGACAGGAGTGGAGTGGGATTGTGACCTGACTTTGGTGAAGGGTGTGGGCTGAGTCACACCCTTTGTTTCTAGTGGACATCTTTAAGATCCCATCTTAGAGTCCACTCTTTGATTGCCTTGGGAATATCTTTAACATCTTTAGTAGAGGGTGTGAATTGAGTGCAATTTGTGTTCTTGGGAACATTTAAAATTTTTTTCCCCTGGTAGAAAGTGTGACTAAGACAGTGTTTTGGTGGTGTGTAGAAGTGCTGGTTCTAACACACATCAACTCACCTGGAGAGATCTCTATTTTCCTGACTGTGCTTTGTTGGAAGCAAGAAGACCTGTTGCTGTGATGTTGGGGCCTTTTTTGAGGGGACTTTGGCTCAGGACCCTGCTTTTGGCTGGGATTTTGGACTGAATAGCCACAACCACATGAGATATCTCTTTGAAGTTGTATGAGTTTCTATGGGATGCTGCAGTGCATCTAAGATCACAGGAATATGAGGAGATGTACTCAAGGGAGGAGTAGGACAGGGACAGGGAAAAAAGTAGTATCTTGGGAAAATTGGTCATTTGGGACATCTTCCATCTCCAAATCCTTACAACAAGTCTGGTATTAATTCTTACATAAGAAGTTATTACCGATAAACCATCTGGAAGAGGAAATAATAGGATCCATGGTTCCAGGGGAGGACATGGGAGAAGGGAAGGTAGGGGAAAGGAAGTGGTATTAACAAACTCAGGGAACAGGTGTTCTGAAATCGATGGTGAGAAGGGTGTAGGAGGCCTGGTAGGGCCTGATCAAAGTCAATGTAACTGAAAAGAATTGCTGAAACCCAAATGAAGACCAAACATGATAGTGGGACAAGAGGAAAGAAAAAGGAAATAGAGGAAAGAACTAGAAGGCAAAGGGCATTTATAGAGGTCTAAATCAGGCAAGTACATATGTAAATATATTTATATATGACCATGGGGAAATAGAGCTATGTACATATGTTTATATGTTAAGTACCAAGGTAGCAGATGGACATTGAGCCTCCACTCAAGTACTCCCTCAATGCAAGAACACTTGGTCTAATAACCTGGCATTCTTTGATGCCCACCTTTCCTAACATGATAACTGAAGACAAACCAAATGTGGTGAAGAAAGCTGATGGTGCCTGGCTACTAAAATATATAGCATTTGGGGTCTTAAAGGCTTGAAGATAAACAACTGGACATTTAGCTGAGAAGCAACGAAGTCCACATGGAAGGAGCACAACAATCTGTGTGATCACGAGGTATCAGAGGTGTCAATGGGATTAGATATCAGGCATCAAAGACCCAAAACAAACAATCATATCAATGTGAATGGGGGTGGGGTGGAGTGCAGAGTAGAGACCCAAAGCCCATCAGTAAGCAACTGGACATTCTCTCACAGAAGGGTGTTGGGAGGAGACAAGCCAGTCAGGGTGCAGTATAGCACGATGAAACATGCAAATTTCCTCAAGTTCTTTAATGCTTCCTCCACCCCATATCATGACTCCAATTCTACCTTACATATCTGACTAGACCAGAGCATGTATACATTGGAAAAAGAGAATCCAGGGCAGATAAATCCCTCAGGACCAATATTTATAGTAGCCATACAAGATGGGTAAGGGAAAGGTGGGGGAGAATAGGGAAACTGATCACAATGACCTACATATAACCCCCTCCTTGGGGGACAGACAACAGAAAAGTGGGTAAAGGGAGATGTCAGACAGTGTAAGACATGACATAATAATAATTTATAAATTATCAAGGGTTCGTAAGGGAGGGAGGAGAAAAAGTGAGGAGCTAATACTAAGGGCTCAAGTAGAAAACAAATGTTTTGAAAATGATGATGGCAACAAATGTACAAATGTGCTTGACACAATGGATGGATGGATTGTGATAAGAGTTGTACTAGACCTCAATATTATGATTTAAAAGAAAAAAAATCATTACCACACATATGTCATTGATGTTGAAAAGTTCTACTGTCCAATCTCTTAGGTCAATTCTATAATTGAGGCCATATTAGAGTAGTACAAATTCTTCTTCTTTACTTCCAACTTTCACATTCCAATAACCAGTAATTAGCAATATATCTTAATTGCATGCTTGATTAATTTCAGATAGCAAAAATTGATACCAATCTTCAAAGTCTTCCTCTTTCTTTTCATTATTCAACTTTAGCATGTATGTGACTTGAGTGAGAGGTACTTTAGTATTCAAAATGATGTATTTTCTTCTTAAGCTTTAACAAAGACTTTTGCAGACTTGCTCAATGTAATATTTGATTCCTTGATTGCTGCCTTGAAAAGCATTGATTGTTGAGCCAAGTAGAATTAAGTCATTGATACCTTGAATTTCCTCTCTGCTGGTGTTGATAAAGAACACTAAATATACTCAAATGGGTCTTTACAAGCGACTTTGTGATTGTGGAAAATAAGACAGATGGACAACGGAGCACAGTAGTTCCTTGTCCCTATGAGAGAGTGAATGCATTTTTTCAGTGGCTAAATATAATCAGAAGATTTACACACCTTTCAAAAGGCACATATTTAATACAGCAAACGTGTGGAGAAGTAAATGGGTAATATCAGAAGTGGACAACATAATGGGTAATGAAGTGAGTCATTGTCTTGACCTAGTACAAGTTGACCCCAGTCCCTTCTGAGTCCTCCCCAGGGGAGCAATCTATGATCTGTATCAGAAAGAGGTTTCATAAATGGACTTGCTACATTTTAAGTGGGTTGGGCTGTAGAACCTGATTGCTCTTATCCACAGATAACCTTCAGTCAGTGAATAGCCAGAGACAGGTATGAGACATCTTTCATGGGGGCTCCTTTATGACAATTTCTTTACAGGGGGGAGGTTATTGGAGGGACCGTGTTCAATCTTGAGAATGCGTATTAGTATTTACTTATATCTAATAACTGTAAGGGCCTTCCCCTGCTAGTGTCAGATGTTCAGACTCCGTAATTATGAGCATAGAGAGTTTGACTATTTGTATTATCATTCAATCCCTCAGTTTACCATAACCATGGACTGCCATAATAACACATCAATTTTAGAAGAAATAGAACTAGAATGTTTCATAGACATGAGGCTGTTAAAACTTTGGCTCACTTATTTTGGACATAGCACCAAGAACACTAACAGCGAGGAGAGGACATCAAGGTGGCTCGAAGGCCAACAAAAAAGAGATCAACACTTAATGTGGGAGGCTGACATACTAGTCATGGCAATGAACTCAGCTGTATCAAACAATGGCAACGGTGGTGCCAGCGTGGGCACCATTTGGTTTTGCTATGCTTAAAGGTTGAGGAGCCCTGGTGGTGGAGTGGTTTGGAGCTGGGCTGTGATATGCAAGATCTAAAGTTCGAAATTACCAGTCTCTCCTCAGGAGAAAAGAGAGGCTTTCTACTCCCATAAGCAAGTACAATCTCAGAAACCCCCAGGAGCAGGTCTACCCGATTCAAAGGCATGGCATGAGCCTGCATTGATGCAGCGGCAGTGACTTAGGGTTTTTACACATAAGGCTGGTGTCCTACTCACTTGCAACAGCAACTCAAGCATTTTGACAGGGGTGAAGTTGCAACAAACACGGATAGCCTTGCTTTTTTAAAGTGTTTTTTTTCCTTCCTCTATGATAAGAAAATACCTTTTGCATAATTTGTTTGAAATAAAATGTAATAAATTCTACTGAGCTCTAACCTTTATTCTTTTATTTAGACTTATTTTTTAGCTATTTGAATCATAGGAAAACAAAAAGTCCTCACTTATCTTAAAAAGTGGGATATAAAATTTTACAGGCACCATCCAAGACCAAAGTCCAAAATCATAGCCATTGAGTCCCTTCAGACTCCTAGCCATCTTTTAGGCCAGAGGAGAGTGGCCCCTGTGGGATTCCAAGGCTGCAGTTCTCTACTGGAGCAGAAAGTCTCCCTGTCCCAGTGAGCAGCGAGTCGTTTCAAACCACTGGCAATCCAGTCAGCAGCTCAGTGCAGAACCCAATCACACTACCAGGTCTCCTCCACGTAGCATAGATATGCAAAATCATACACTGAAAAAGAACAACAGGAAGTGTCTCAATATTTTATAGCAGGTATTTTTTTTCTTGTGGGACTAAAGGGTTATTTTTTTACTCCTCCCCCTTTTATGTGGGGTTCCAATTCTTGAAAGTGAACAGGTGTTCTTTCTTAGTAAACTAATCTACTCTGAAAGAGAAGAGGCAATCTGGCTGTTTGGCCTCTTAGGAGGACTTGCTGGTTTCTTGCCTTTGGCTTTTCCATACAGCTCCCACAGGACCCTCAGTCTTCTCGGGATGCTGCACAATACATTCTAGATAAAGCTAACCCCTCAATTGTTCCACTCTCAAAAAACCCTTTCCTTTTTCCCTTTCCTTTTCAAAGGCTGGTGATTGCATAATTTCACAGAGGTCTTCCTTTTTGAAAAGCTTCCTTGGTGTTATCTAGAACCATCGTTGGCTCGTAGCACAGATAGCCTGACCTTTGCCACCTGTTCCTATAGGGCAATTTGCAAGCTCTTAGAGAGCCAACTGCATTCCACAGCCTCAAAGTGCTTCAGGGAGCCTTCTTCTACTGCCCACATTCAATGGTCTCGGATCCTCAGTGCTGAAATGGTCTTCAGAGGGAGTACAACCTACTCATTGCCATCAAGTCACTTCTGACCCACAGTGACCCTCATCATGCTCTCATAAGAGTTTCCAGTATTGCGATCTTTAAGGAAGCAGACTTCCACATCTTTCTCCCAGGGAATTCCAACCACCGGCTCATCTTTCAGTGAGCAGGTGAGCGTGGACCACGACACCACCAGGCTCCTAGTTTGTAACCTTGTGGAATTCAAATGATGGTGGTGGCAGGAGTTACAGTAGTATTTGTGAATGTTTGAGCACTTCTTGTGTGCCATTCTTGAACTCCTCCTCTTCCTCAGAAATATTTGAGAGGAAGCATCATCCCTTTCACTTTACAAAGAAGGAGACTGGGACTCAGGTGAAACGATGTGCCCCAGACATATACAGCTAATGAGATGGCTGGAACGTATTCAGATCTCCTGTCTTCCCAGCGTGCTACAGGTAAAAGAGGAAGGAGGCTGTGGCCAGCACATTCAGGTAGGTACAGAGTGCTGAGCATGGTCGTTAGGGTTGCTTTCAAAAGGAATTCCCTCCGGCAGGGAGAATGAGGCACCGAATGCACTTGTCACAAGCCATGTGCCCAGAGAAGAGGAAGAATCAGGTAAGTAGTAAGGATGCTGTGCTAGAGGACATTCCTGGTCACTCTTGGTCAATAGAAATATTACACCGAATATGACCAAAGTCTCACTTTAGCATGTGACCCACATAAAATGATAAATGAGATGTAAAACAACAGTAGCCAGCGAGTCAATTCTGACTTGTGGTGATCCCCGGAAAGTAGTAGTAGAACTCTGTACCATAAGTTTTTCAATGAGTGATTTTTCAGAAGCAGGCCTTTCTTCCTGCTTACCTCTGGGCAAACTTGAACCATTGCCTTTCTATTAGCAATTGAACAAATCAGCTAATTGTACATGTTGGTGGTGATAGGTGCCATCAAGTCAGTCCCGATTCATAGCCACCTCACATACAGCAGAATAAAATAGCTCCCAGTCCAGCTGCACAATCGTTCTTATGTTTGAGTGCGTTGTTGTAGCCACTGGGTCAATCCATTTTGTCAAGGGCCTTCTTTTCTTCCCTGTCCCTCTGCTTATTTTGAAAACTTGGTAAATGTAACTTCTCCCTAATAGGAGTCCTCAGGTTTACAACCCCTGCTTGTCTGTCAGTTTGTTGTACTGTATTGACTTGCGTGTTGCTGTGAGGCTGACAGATGTTGTCACTGATATTTTAAACGCTAGCTATTGTCGTGGTTAGGGGCCACCAAGTCGGTTCAGACCCATATTGACCCTGTGTACCATGGAATGAGCTGTCTCCCGGTACTCCACCATTCTCACAATTGTTCCTATATCTGAGTTCAGGTGGGAGAGACTGTGTCGAATCATCTTGTTAAGAACCTCCTTTTCCCTCCTCCTTTTCCCTGCCCCTCTACTTTAGCCCGCATGGTGTTCTTCTCCAGGGACCAGTCTCTTCTGAGAATATGCCCACAGTACGTAAGACAAAGCCTTGCCATCCTTGCTCTAAGGAGCGGTCTGGTCACACCATTCCCAAAACAAAATTAGCAAGTTTCAGCAGAGCTTCCAAACTAAGAGCAGACTGCAAAGAAGGACTAGGCTGCTTACTTCAGAGGACTTGACCATGGAAAACTTACGGACAGCATGGAAACATTGCCAGATATGGAAAACCGCATTAATAGAAGCAGAACAACATCAGAGCTCTTCAAGTACCAGAAAATGAGCTCTTCAAGTCAGAAGACGTTCAAAATAAGACTAAGGAACACTGCCTTCTCAGAATAGAGTCAACCAGAATGCTACAGGATGCAGTGAAGCCTGTGGGCATGCAACAACCTTTGGGACCTTCATTTGTGAAGAAACAGTTTTTAAAAATCTGCTAATAATCAGAACTTGAAATGTTTGAAGTGTGGATCCAGGGAAATTGGAAATTGCAAAAGTGAAATGAAACACAAAAAGATGAATAATCTAGGCATTAGTGAGCTGAGATAGACTAGTATTGAATGAAAACTGACCATTTTTAATGGGAAAAATCACACGGTTTACTATACCAGGAATAACACATTCAAGAGGAATGAGGCTGTAGTCTTCATCAAAAATAACATTTCAAGATCCATCTTGAAGTATAGTACTGTGTTAAGGATATCTTTATCTGCACACAAGGAAATCCAATCAATACAACTATTATCTAAATTTAAGTGCCAGCCATTAAATCTAGCCATGAAGAAATGGAAGCATTCTACCGACTTCTTCAGACTGAAATGGATCAAACATGCTCTCATTGATGATTGGCATGCAAAATTTAGAAACAAAGGAAAGATAACAGTAGTTGAAAAATACTAGATGATGGAAACTAAGCTAGAGATTGCATGATCAAATTTTGCAACAAGACTGATGACTTGTTCATAGCAAATCCCTTTTCTCAGCAACACAAAGGGTGACCATACACCCAGCTTCCCAGATGGAACCAACAGAAGTTAAATTGTCCACATCTGTGGGGATTTTACAACTGAAGTACATCTGGACTCTCAAGTACTCAACAGCCCCTTGTTACCATACTGGATCGCATAGGACTAAAGGGTGAGCCAGGAGAATGAACAAGCTTGCAAAGATCAAATACAAGGTTCTACAGCTCAACGTCAAGGCTTGATGTCAGGAGTCAAAGAGATGGCGAGGGGAAAGTCGGCTCCGGCTGTATTGTAGACCGTTTTGAAGGTCAGAATGTAGCATTTACAATTGATTCAAGAGACCCTTCGGCTGAGAGGGGACTGAAATGTTGCTGTTGGCAAAGCGGTAAGCAGAAATGTGGAAGAACTGGAGCAGGGAGAGGCAAGAGATGCAAGAAAAGGTCTGCCTAGGCCTCTCGTGGTTATAGAAGGGAAAAGAGAGTGGGGGTACTTTGGAAAGGAAAGCAGCATGATGAAAGAGTATTATTTTTTTTTCTAGTTTCTGCTCTTTATCCTCCTCCGATCTGCTTCTGCAAAGTGTTGCCATCTTGGAAATCCTTGAGGGCAGTTGTCCTCTGCCCTGTAGGATCCCTGAGTCGACAGTGAGCCTGGTGTGAGTTGATTTGCTATTGTTCCCAGTTGAGTACTTCTTTATCATCCTCTTGCAGTCAGTCGATTACATTTCTGTTCTTTTCCCTGGTCCTGAGAATCAAGTGAGGATCATGGCAGAAGTCTACAAACAGGATAAGTCTCTTTCTTTGTAAGGCGCTATTTTTTATTTTAGATTCATTTCCCCTATTTAGTTAGAGTTGTATCAGAACTACTCTACTATGGAAGCCTATTTCTTGGCCTGGCCCTGGTGTGTCTGCAATGTAAGTTTTAGCGCCTCAGCCCATTACTTTCATGGTTGACATTGTTGTCTAAAGCCACTGACTGATAGTGTCATTCTGGGCACATCCCCTCCTACCAACTTTCTGTGGTGAAAAGAACTACTTCCTAACCTTGTTCCAGTTTCCTCTGGTGAGTGGGGTTTTTCAGAGAGACCGTTACATTTAGAAAGTAAAACTTGAATGACACTTTTCCATTTGAAATTAGCCTTGTTGAGAGATACTTGGCTCTAAACCTCAGACAGAAAGAAGCTTTGTCCTTCTTCTCAATACCATTTTCTATGCAGGGCAATTATGTATCTCAAAATAAAACAAAAAAATTCCCTGCTCCTCATCTCTTCAATTATTTTACAAGGAAAGAATCCCTATCAAAGAATGATAAAAAATTTAAAGAATTATAAATTTGAGAAGATGAAGAATGATTGGAAAAACCATAAGCTGTGACAGCCTATTGAATTTTGTACAATATGGGAATAAAAAGAATTATTATGGGGGGAATAATAAGGGTTCCTGATGGGGGGAAGAGAGAGGCTCTGATGTCAGGGAGTTCAAGAAGAAAGAAAATGCATTGAAACTGATTGTGGTAATAATTGGGCTATGGGTTGTTATGACATCGATGCAATTGGGCTATGGATTGTTATGATATCTTTAAGAGATCCCAATAAAATGATAAAAAAAGAAATTATGCCAAAAATGATCTTTTAAGGATATCTTGCATGGGCGGTAAAGCCTATAATAATATGTATATATATATATATATATATATATATATATATATTAATTAACTAATTGTTCATCTTTCCTTTTTAAAGACATTATTAAGGAATCATATACATAGAGATTCATGTGCATCTCAATGAAATATTATAAAATAAATATACCTTTGTAAGCACAAACTAAGTAAAGGGGTAAACAAAAGCATCACTGATACCACAGAAATCTTCCTCATCATATATATGAGAGCTGCTGATTTGACATCTGGTCAATTTGGTAAACACCATGTCTAATTTTTAAAAAATCATTTATTGGTAGTTCATGCAACTCTTATCACAATCACTACATACATCTATTGTATGCAAAGAACATTTGTACATTTGTTGACATCATAATTCTCAAAATGTTTTATTTCTACTTAAGCCCTTGGTATTAGCTCCTCATATCCCTCACTCCCTCTCCCTCATGAACCCTTGATAATTTATAAATTATTTTGTCATATCATACACTGTCTGATATCTCTCTTCATCCACTTCCCAGTTATCAATACCCCAGGGAGGAGTAAATTATATGTAGATCCTTGTAATCAGTTTCCTCTTTCTATTCCACTTTCCCTTCTGGAATCACCATTCTTACCACTAGTCCTGAAGGTATCATCTGTCCTGAATTCCCCATATTTCTGCTTTTTATCTATACCAGTGTACATACCCTAGTTTAGCTGGATGCCTTAGGTAGAATTAGGAGCATGATAGTTGCGGGGAGGGAGGTGCGCAGCGGGGAAACATTTAAGAACTAGTGGAAAGTTGCATATTTTATCATTGCTACACTGTACCCTGACTGTCTCATCTCCTCCCTGAGACCCTTCTATAAGGGGATTTCGCTTCACCTACAGATGGACATTGGCTCCCCAATCTGTACACCTCCCTCATTTATAATGATATAATTTTTAGTTCTTTGATCCCTGATCCTTTCAACACCTCGTGGTCACACAGGCTGGTGTGCTTCTTCTATGTGGGCTTTGTTGCTTAGCAGGTCTAATTTTTTAAGACAAATATATTCGTATAATTTTTAAAATTAAAGTATTAAAACCATCAAATGTGGTGAAGACTTAAAGCAATACAATCTTTTATCCATTATTGGGTATGTAAGTTCTTATAACTACTTTTCAAAAAAATGGCATTGTCTTTCAGGGCTGAAATAAGTATAACCTCTTGTGAGGTGTAGTTGATTAGTATGGGTTTTCTAGCCATTAACCAAATTAAGATTCAATTAAGAAAATATATGCTTGCATTATAGTGCTGGTGAAGATTATCGAAAGTATCAAGGACTGCCAAATGAAACCAAATACACCTGTCTTGGAAAAAGTACAACCAGAACGCTCCTTAGAGCCAAGGATGGGAGGATCTTGCCTCAAGTAGTGGGGGCATTTTGTCAGGAGAGACCAGTCTCTGGAGGACACACTTGGCAAAGCAGAAGGGCAGCAAAAAAGGGGAAAACTATCGACAAGGTAGACACAGCGTCTGCAACAACAGACCCAAACAAAAACAAAACACAATTGCAGTGTCTCATTCTGTTGTATGGAGGGTCACCACAACAACAGCCACGATATGGTATCTTATGTGACGTATTACAAATTCTGGATTCTATGTCTTTATGTAATCCCTTTCTGGACAGATTTCTCTGCTTCCCTAATAGAAAGGAGTAAGCTAGGACTGCGAATCAAGTTAGGAATCCCAGAATCAAAAAAAGAAGAGCACTTTTGAGATCCACGAGAAGGGTGGGAGGCTAAGACCAGAAGCCATGTGGCCTGGAGACTAAGCAATAGAGCAAGAGCCAGGCTCAAAGCAGAGATTGAAGCAAACAAGCACAGAACAGAGGAGCAACATTGAGAACACAGGGTGGTGAGGCAGAAAACAAGGGGGGTTGGGGTTCATGGGTAGAGAGGCCAAGGTACCATGTGGCTGAGGGGCTGAGGACCTGAGAGAGACTTGGTTGCTGGCTGAGCAGAGGTGTCACTATATCTTTCTTGTTTACTGGTCCTGACTTGATTACCTTCCCTTGTAAACAACCAAAATTGTGAATTTTATATCTGATTTCTGCATGGCTATTTCAATGAACTTTTGAATTCAGCATTGAAGTAGAGGGTCATGGCCTTGGAACAGGAAACCATTACACCACCAGGGTTCCAATTTCTTATGTGGTCAATAATTATTATATACAAAGACCCTATCTCCTTATGTGCAGTCGTGTCAATGGGTCTTAAGAATAAATTCCCTGAGAGCTGCTGCTCTTAAAAGAATTTACGACAACCTATAGTCTTCCATATGGATTACCACTCCAGTAAAGGAAAACTAAAATCTTCACCACTTGACCAACAGACACCATCATGATAGCCAGAGAAAAGTGTGAAGTTGTCAAGGATTTTCTTTAAATTGGCTCCACACTCAATGCTCATGGAAGCAGTAGTCAGTAAATCAAAAGACATATTACACTGGGGGACTCTGTGACATAAAACCCATTGAAACTGTGAAAGAGCAAAAGGTCACTTTGAGAACTAAGGGGCCCTTGACCCAAACCATGGTATATGTAATCTCCTCATCTGAGTGGGGAAACTAAACAAAGGAAGACCAAAGAAGAGTCAGTGGATTCAAGTGATGCTGAAGAAGACTGAGAGGGTCTTGGATGGCCAGAAGAACAGACACATTTTTCTTTTAAGAAGTACAGTCACACTGCATGAGGATGGTGAGACTTACTTTTGCCACCTTATCAGGAGAGACCAGTCCTTGAAATAGGACATTGAGCTTGATAAAGTAGAATGTCAGTGGAAGAGTAGGGCCCTCAATGGGTTGAAATGATACAGTGACTGTAATACTGAGAAGAACCATAAAAATCATGAGCCTGACACAGACCAGACAGTGCTCTGACCTGTCATGGAAAGGGCCAACGTGAATCAGGGTAAACTTGGCAACCCCCAACAATGACCATGTTTCCTTCTGTTATACATACGGTTCGTGAGTTGGCATTGACTTAACTGTACCAACAACAAGCAACAACAAATCCGGGTGATTCCAGGGATAAGACTAGTAAAGGCTTAAATTAACTATCTCTTTTTCTATAGTGGTTGAACTACAGAAAGTTGATTCCTGTTTGAACCACAGATTACCGTTTGTTGGACAACAGAAAGTCAAATACTGCAGCTTGCTCTAGAATAGATTCTGACAAGTGGCAATGCCACATGACAAGTGTGATATTTTTCTTTACTGTGAGAAGTGACTGCCTTGTATTCCCAAATTATACATGGAGTAAAATTTATTGAAAGAGGATTAAAAAAAGAGAAAGAGGATAAAGAGAGGGTTAATTGGGGATACCAAAAAAAAAAAAAAAAAGGAGGAAGAGCTTGGTTCAGAAACAATAAGCTCCACAATAGAATCATGAGTGGTAACCTCACCAACAGTTCCAATTTCATGGGAGCAATTTCCCTTGGTTGCCTAGAGAGTTCCTATGAAACTTGTAAACCACAAGAGAAAAGCCTGTCTTGAGGGGAGAGGCCTAGAAGACTCTGACTGATCCACGGACTGCTTCCCTCTCCTTTGGTGGCTCAGGACAGTGATTACTCCCTAACCACAGAGGAACCACTTGCAGAAGAGCAGACAGCTAGAAGCTTCAGGTTGGGTGTCTTCTCTGCTCCATGACCCACCTCTCCCTTTGGAGCTGGTTGTAGGCTCTTGCCTAAACTTATTTCTCAGTTCCCTTCCTGGTCACTTCCAGGTCTAGCTCAAACTAACTGCATTACCCTTTCAGATGTACAGTTGGCAGAGGGCCACGTACTCTGCCCCACAGCGCTGCAATGGGGAATGCTCCAGTCCATTGGCTGATGGCCCAGCTACATACAGACCTGTCGGTCTAGCTTCTCCCATGCGCTTGCTTCCAAGAGTCCTATTGCTGAAAATGTCTAACTGGCCCTCTCTCATCCAGGAGCCCATCTGAACCAAGGCTGGCTTCACCCTTCCCTTTGAATCCCTTGCAGTACTGTGAGCTAGGCTCCCTAAATGTCACAGCACTCTGAGAATGGATTGAGCCAGGCCCAAGACTGACAAGAGACCAAAAGAAAGCACCACATTTATAGCAGCTGCTGAATAAGCGCCAACTCTGACTTTTCTTCCTTCTGCCAACTGGCTACCCTGTATGTGTCTTTGTTTGCAGTGTGAGCCAAGGACTACTTCCATCTCTGACAGTTTCTGCCTATTATTTAAAGTGAAACAGTCAAAAGCAAAACCTCTAGGGAATTTAGCCTTTAGACTAAATTTAGTTTTATTTCATCATCAGGAATCTTACAGTGAACCAGGCAATGCGAAAATAACACAGAGTATGATGCAACAAAGAGAAAAAGGACACGAAAGAGAAGTTAGCCAACTGGATCTGAAGAACAACAGGGATTCCCCTCTCGTCTGGCTACTTGGTGGTGGGGAGACCACCAAAGCAGAGGACTCTTCTGGCTGCTTCCTGGAAGCCTGGAAGATAACTTGGTCATCCTGACAGTCCTTCTGGGTTCCTTGAATTCGAGCTGTTGTTGTGAGGTGCCACTGATTTGGGCCCAAACCATAGCAACCCTATGCCCAACAGAAGGAATCATTGCACCGCCCTGGGCCATCCTCACAATTGCTCCTAGGCCTGAGCTCATCGTTGCAGCCCCTGTGTCCATCCATCTCCATGATGGATTTTCTCTGGCCCTCCACTTTACCAAGCATGATCTCCTTCCCTAGAGACTAGTCTCTCCTGACAATCTGTCCAAAGCATGTGAGACGAAGCCTCTCCATCCTCACCTCTACGAAGCATTCTGGCCATACATTCTGGCTGTAAGCAGTCCCCGGTGCTTTCAATATTTTTCTCCAGCACCACAATTCAAATGCATACTGTTTGATCTTCCTTGTTTGATGTGCAACTTTCAAATGTATACAAGGCACTTGAAAATATCATGGCTTGGGTCAGGCTCACCTGAGTCCTCAAGGCAGCATCCTTATTTTTCAATACACTGAGAAGCATGGTTCTGCCTTTGTGAAAGAATGTTATTGGGAAATTTTCCTAATCACCAACTCCTATTGTGAGTGCAAATAGGACCTAGTCACTTATGAGTTTAATTTGTACAAATTAGCAATTCATGTAAGTTGGTTCAGAGCAGGCCTATATTCATCTATTTCCTTTTTTCAACAATGTGTTAAATTGTGTACCAATGGCTAAGACACTTTCAACAGAATTACCTTATTCCCCAGGGGGATGATTGACAATGTTCTCTATCATATAACAACACTGAGATCTTGAAGGTAAACTAGAGACATGTGTAAACTGTAGATGCACGAATGATTGGAGGATCACATTTAATTCTAGCCCCAATCTAAGTACAATTAGTTCCCATGACACAGCCCTGTTGCATGCTCACCCTCATGAAGAGATATCTGAAGATATGGTTGCTACAGAAAAGCATGGTGAAGAAAGCAGATGGTACCCAGCTATCAAGGAGAGTAGCACCTGGGTCTTAAAGACTTCTCTCCAAACAAGCAGCCTTTCAAGTTGGCACCAGCTAAATCTGAATGGCACCAATATGGAAGGGGCACATCAACCTCTATGATCCAAGGATTATAAATAAGAAAGATAAAATCTGAAGGATGGAATGATATCAGAGCTTAAATTATGAGCATCAGTTTTCAAAAGGCTATCGATGACAGTGGAAGCCCCCAAATCTATGTGCAGTGTCCAGACGTGGATTAAGCCTCCTGTGGATCTCCTCTGATCATACTCAAGGGATGTGAACAACCTGGCTATCAGAGAGCATTGCAAACTCATTACGGCAGATGTAGTTAGATTAAAATGTAATGTCTTATCATCTGATCTTCCTTTTGACCCATTTTGGTCAGGGTGCATCACTGTCCCGGTGGGAGTAGGAAGCCCAGCCTTACTCCTGGAGAGCTGCTGCTGGATTTGAACCACCAACCCTGTGGGCTGCAGTCCCACACACAACCACTACGCCACTGGGGCTCAGGCCCCTTTTGACCCATTTTAAAGGTGTTTCATATGTTTAAAATATATATGAAAAGGGGGATGGGGATACCCATGGATTTAGCTGCTGGTGAATTTCCTCTGGACATGGACCAGAGCTGTGAATAATCTTGTTACCAGGAAGAGTGTAATGGAAAGTGAGTTGTTGCAGAACCAGTTAGAGTAAACCTGTTACCTTATCCATTGATCTACCTTTTAACCCATTTTAAATTTGTTCTGGTTTTTAATATCTCCTGATTTCATTTCTATCGAGGTGTTTGTTTGGTGTATTTTATTATTGTTGTTGATTTGGGGGGACGGGGTGGGGTTTGTTTGCTGTTTTCTCGTATGTTTTCCAGGCAATGAAATTCAGGATAGGTAAATCTACAGAGTGAGTAAGGGGATTAATGGTTTTTTAGGGGTATGGCAAGGTAGGTTGGAGAGCAATGGGGAGCTGGTAGCAATGAGAGAGTACAAGGAGGAAGACAATGTTCTGGAATTGATGGTGGTGATGACTGTACAGTGCTTTTTGATATGACATTATTGAAGTACATGACGTGAATTATATGTTAATACAACTATTTTAAAAATAAAATAAAGAAGACTTGTGCAGCAGATTTACGTAATGCAACACGTCTTTTGATCTCTTAATTGCTACCTCAATGAACATTGATTGTGGATCCAATCAAGATAAAATTGGCAACTTCAACCTCTTCTCCATTTATCATGACGTTTCCTGTTGGTTCAGTTGTGAGGATTTAGGTCTTCTTTACATTGAGTTTGAATGAACACTAAAGGCTGCAATCCTTGATTCTCATCAGCAAATGCTTCAAATCCTCTTCATTTTCAGCAAGCAAGTCTGTTGATGACGGTTTGTTAATATACCTTCCTTAAATCTTTTTTTGTCTTCCTCCAATCTTGATATTAAATTCTTCTTCACATAATCCAGATTCTCTGATTATTTGCTCAGCATATAGATTGACTAATTATGGTGAAAGGATACAAACGTGATACATACCTTTCCTGATTTTAAATTTATTTCCTTGTTCTGTTCTCCCAATTACTGAGGACAATGAACTGTTCTAGGATTCAAGGTTATAACCATGGTTTTTTATGATCCACATGTTTGAATGCCTGGGTATAATTAATAAAGCACATGTAAACGGCTTTCTCTGCTTTGAACCAAGATCTACTTGACACCAGCCATGGTATTTTTTGCTTTCAATTCTCTTCTGAACCTGACCTGAATTTCTGGCAGTTCCCTGTCAGTGTCCTGCTATACCACTGTTGAATGAATTGGAGCAACGACCAACAAATCACTTAGAGAAGGTGTAGTCCTGTGGACATGTGATGGGTGCACCAAGTAGGAGTGGTTCTGTCTGGAATTTGGGAACATGTTCTGGCTCCATCATTTTAGCAAATGGCTAGTTCTGTTGCTCTCTTTTGCAGTGGTTGAGCCCTGGAACTAAAAGGTCCCTGATCAATCTTCTTGGAATTGCCTCATCTTCCTCCCCATTGCCCTAGAACATTAGGGAACAATCTCTAACTGACAAAGAGAAGAGTGTGTAGCATATAAGAAGCATTTATTAAGTGGTAGGAAGCTTTGTAAGTAAAGTCCATGCTTAAAACATATGGCTAAGTGCTCTGCAACTAACTACAAGTTTGTAAGTTCAAGTTGGCCAAATTTATCTTGAAAGAAACAGCTGATGATGTACTTCTAAAAGTATCTACTACTGAAAGCTTTGTAAGAAAATAGAGAAAGAGAAGAAAGTCTTAGGACACATAGATATACCTTCATCTACATAGAGTTGCCATGAATTGGGTCTACTCCACAACTGGTACAGTTCTAAGCTCACAATACCTACTAAAGCCATTCGTTCTCATCATCATTTGAGTAGTACTGTGATGACTGTAATTTTGCAGATGGATAAGTTGAGCACAATCCAGAAAAACCAACCCATCACATCCAAGACCATTCTGACTCATAGTAAAGCCTACTTGAAACAGTAGAACTGCTCCTTTCGGGTTTCCAAGACTGTCAAAATGTTCAGGTACATCAGCTCCTATCGCTCTAGAAAGTTAAGCACAAGGAACGGTGTTTTTCTTTCTTGGATTAAGAAATTCGACAGTATCATGAAAAATCCTTGTTTTCAAGTTCTCATCGGAACAGTCACTGAGTCTTATTTCTACATCACCCATAGGGTGGGGAAATTGACCTTATACCCAGGTCTTATTATTTATCATATATACTTGAGTATAAGCCAAGTTTTCACTACATTTTTAATGTAGTGTTGTGGTAAATTTAGGTGCCTCAATGGATAGTTAGGTTGACTTATATGTGAGTATATATACTATTTATTTTTTACTCATTTCTTATTTTTATAAAACGTACATCTTGCCAACACTTTGACTTAATCTTGTTTCCAAATGACCTCTGTCTTTTCTCCTATTGTCCAGTTCCTTAAATGTCTTTCCACATCCCACACTCCATTCAATTCTAAAATACTTATTATTTGACTCTTTATTTATTTTATCTCTTCACTGTATGTTCCAGTTCTCTGCAAACACTGAATTTCCAACATTCATCATGCTGTAATTGGTGCACTTTTTCCTACCTCTCTCAGAAAAATTATACCTTTTGAGTTTGAACTTTGTATCAGTGCTTAGCCCATGGTGGGAGCATAAGTATTGTTTATTGAATAAGCATTATGCTAGTAATATGACCTCTCGCTGTCAAGTCAAGGGACTGTCTTAGTGTTTTTTAAAATTGTCTCAACAAAAATTGGAGGGCACGCTCTAATCCCTGAGCACATTGCTAGACTCTGTGAGCAGCAACATTTAAATAGAATAAAATGTCTATCAATAAAGAGCTTGAACTATAGCTTTAGACAAAGTGGAGCGCAAATACATATGGGTCCTCTTTGCTCAATTCAAGGACCCAGTTAAGTACTTAACTACTAATAAAAAGATCAGCAGTTGAAGCCTACCAGCCTCTCTCCTGGAAAAAGGTCCCAGAAGGAATCCTGATGGGGATGATGCTTTCTCCTATTGGGTCACTATGAATAAGAAATCGACTCAGCGGCAATGGTGTCATCCTTTTTTCAGTGTGGTATTTCATCCTCACTGAAAGGGAAATTTATCATCCCAAGTCTCCAAAGCAGTGGTTCTCAACCTGTGGTTCGCTACCCCTTTGGGGGTCAAATGACCCTTTCACAGGGGTCGTCGCATTCATAGCAATAGGAAACTGAGAGCTATGAAGTAGCAACGGAAATAATTTTATGGTTGGGGGTCGCCACAACACCACAATAGAGTTCCGCAATATAGGAACTCTTTTAAAGGGTTGTGGCATTTGGAAGGTTGGGAACCAGTGCTTTAAAGAGTAGTGTATGGAAGTATTTTGAAGAGACAGCAAATGGGAAATTATATCTTAACACTATTTCCTGTCCCTGATGGGTTGACAGAGGAGCCGTGGTGGTGTCATGAGCTATACATCAGCTTGCTAAGCCCCAAGTCAGTGGTTTGACCAGCCACTCACGGGAGAAAGTTCAGATTTTTCTATTCTCATAAAGCATTACAGTCTCAAAAACCCACAGGGACAATTTTTATAGGAACTGTGCTATTATGTCTGTATGAGTGAGAATTAACTCTATGGTAATGAAGCTTTTTTTTTTTTTTCAGTTTTGGGGTGGGAGAGTGGGTTACAACATGCACTGCTAACCACTAGGTCAGCGATTAAAAACCACTAGCCACTTTAAAGAAGAACGATGAGAGTTTCTGCTTCTGTACAAATTTACAGATCAGAAACCCTAGGAAGCCAGCCTACTTGGTCCAATAGGGCCATTATGAGGCAGAATTGTCCCCATGGCAATAGATGGGAATCAGGATTTGACTGAAGAATTGTGTTAGAGACTAATCATAGTGCATTTTCAGATTGGATTCTAGGAATGTGGGTCTGAGAAGTACTGTTGTAATCTCACTCTTCTAATCTTTTTGTTTGTTTGTTTTTTGTTCTTTGGGCATCACTGCTCTCCGGTGGTGGGAGTAGGAGGCCCAGCCCCACTGCTGGAATTGAACCTCCGTCCCAGTGGGCCGCAGTCCCGCGCACAACCACTACGCCACCGGGGCTCAGCCCAAATTTTTCAATGATATAGCACTTGCTAGCTTTTTCTTCTTCATGCAGGCTGTGTAAGGGGCTGTACTAAGCCAGTTGAAAGCAAGCATAGACTCGTATTCAACTTTGTATCCCTAACCCCTGGCTCTAGCTATAGTACGCGGCACATCGTAGGAGTTCAGACACTATTTGTTTCCTAAGTAGTAGTTGTGATGGTAAAAACATCACCACTAATAGTCAGAGCGCTCAAACATAGAGCAATTGTGAAGCTGGTCCAGGATCAGGAAGTATTTCATTGTGTTGTACATAGATAGTGCCACCATAAGTCTGAACAATCTTGGCAGCATCCTATAACAACAGTGATCAAAGGATGAATTTGATAGTTAAATACCGGCGAGGTATCCATCTTGGACAATATGAATGCAGTATGATATTAACTATCATTAAGGTTATTTTTACTATAGGTATATCATCTTCCATTTCTCACTTGAAATATTTAGAATACAGAAATAGGAAATTAGAAGTCAGACCTTGGCACAAGAATGAAGGCTCAGGCTCCCTCCTTTTCTTAGCCTTCTCAAAGATTCTCCAGGGTCCACAAGTAGACTCTGGATTGCCTCTCCAGGGCTTTGCTAAACCTTGGTGCA